>VYZX01017674.1:33180-57351 GCA_013401335.1 Brachypteracias leptosomus
TAGAAGCTATAGAAAAAATAGTGCTTAAACAATACAGAATGTCTAGGATAACAGTTTCTAGCAATAATACTAAACATTGCCATGGAGCTTAACTTGTGTAACGCTTAATCCCGATAGCAATACACAAATCCACTTAGACTCTGCCATTTATTTTCATCAAGTTTTCCTTTTATCTATATATTGAACTTCTTTAATGGAAGTTATCCATATGCCATACTATGTGTGCTTGATTTATTCTGCATTTGCTTAACAGCTTCATTTTGTGATAGAAGTTTGTGGAAGGGCAAAACAAAAGACAAATATCTTGATAGCATAGATGCCCTAAGAAAAGGCACTCACGAATAGCAATTATAAATACTTGGAAACTGCAAAAGCAGATTATTAAGACTGATTACAAAGTTCTTTTTACTGAATTTCTTATTTCTCTAGAAATGTTATATGTATATAAACACATACGTGTGTATATGTATATCCCCTACAATTTATTTCAATGAAAAGTCTACATAGCTATTTCTTATTTCTCTAAAAATGTTATACATATATAAATGCATACAAATACATATATATATGTGTGCATATGCATAACCCCTACAATTTATTTCAATGAAAATTCTACGTAGATCTATTTAGAAAGTAAGTGTGTCAGTTTATGTTTAAGTTCCAATCACCACAGTATTACTATTTACTGTTTTAGTGAATTCATGAAAAAAAAGCCTGCTGCTTCATTGCATCATATTGTAGTATTCCAGCATCTGATGTAGATGTTTTGGACCACAGAATTAGGGAAAAAATGTGGGTGTACCCATATTTATGTAGCCTGGTGAGAGAACGCATTCCAGTAAGTTAAGGTTATTTTGGAGTAGACTTGCGTATTTGTTTTAATTGATGCCTGATTGCAACAAAAAATCTTTCTGATGGATGAAAACTTGACCCAAATGGCTCCAGAAAAACATAGCATATACCTTTGCTGTATTTCCTACACACTTTATATCTTTTCGCTGGCTGCAAAAACATTAATAGTACGAAAGCAACAGAACTCTTTCATTTGAACTAATGGGTTTCTATTGAATTTTATGAATGCTAATATGTCCACAATACATTTCATACAGTTAAGACATAATGCTCTAGTTCTAAAATGGGTCTGTGTAAATTAACTTTGAAGGGTGTCTGTGTTAGTCTTTCACCCGTTAATTGCACGATGTGAACCCCCACAGCAGCTGATTCAAGAGTTCACCCCGGCTGATTCTTGCTGGTGGAAATTTGCCAAAATGATTACATCAACTTCCAGCAAACCACATGTGCATGACAACAGTCAGCAAACAATTACTTAAAACCCTATAATATAATTTGTAATTTGACATAATAGACTCTTCTTTCAGCGTGCACATTTCCATGACAAAGCCAGGGGAATTGGGGCAGTTCTGCAAACAAGCTGGGCTCTGGACATCAGGGTGGGAGATGATCCTTGTCCCTCCTCTCCTCAGTGCTCTAGGCTTGCCGAGCTACAGAGCTGCCTGAAACCTGGGATTAAAACCATGACAGTCATCATTTTGGGAAGCTCCCTGAAATGCCACCATTTCTTTATTTTTAGCCTTGAGCAATGGAGGATGCCCAGCTTATGTTTTACCTAACAAGACGGCAAGGGGGTTAGAGGAAAATAAACCTATAGTAATGATTTATAGAAACAATAACACTTCCTTGAGTTTTAAAAACAGCTGAAAGCAAATGTCATGCCCCTGCCTCGTCCCCAGCTATATGTGATATTTTCCATCTTCCTGTGTTACAAAGACCTAGTAAAGGCTGAGTCTCAGGAAAGACATGTTGTGGTAAATATATTTGTGCTTTAATCTAATATTCTTCACTGAGGTCACAAATTGCTATCTATGCAACATTCAAAAACTGCAAGATTATTGCAGATTCAGGCCTTGAAGCTCTTCTCTTTTCTTTGTTCAGAGTTTGTTGACGTATATTTAGGAGATAGATCGGTTTAAAATCTCTCCCTCTTTCTCCTTCCCCTCCTCTCTGCTTTTAGCTGAGTGATTTATTTGAAAAATGTGTGACTTCTCTAATTTTCCATTTATGGGCTAAGGGTTCTTTGTAGCAATAAAAGGACATAAGGCCAGCAAAGAGGAATTATGCAGCATCTATTGTAAGGAAATGTAGAATAATTGCAGTTTTATGCAGGGTGAGGACACTCAGAGGAATGTGAAGTCTTTATCTGCAGATACTTGTTAACATTTTGTTTAGGCTGTGGCTGCCAGAGCAAGATGTCAATAAACTCTACTTTCCATAAGGAGCAAAAATCTCACTTTTTAGTCTGGTTTCCAAATCAACTCAAAGGTGGAAAATGGACTTTTTCTGTATATAATGCAAAAATGAGGAAAGTTTGCCAGAACTTTGCAAGTGGCTGGGGGTATGAAAGGGCAATAGTAACACTGTGTAATATCTCCTGAATCACAGAAAAAGGTTATAAGCTACTTAAAGCGACCATATAATAATATAAAACCATAGAATGTGGTTGTCAGGAATGAATTGACTTACACAGAAGGGGAAATAGCCATTACTATGAATACTGAGAGTTTATCAGTGGTACTGTGTGCAAGGCAGTTGATTTTAGGCTGTTAGTAGCTATTATGTCAATTTGTTCTTCCTTCCCTGAGTGTTTCTCTGTGTGATCTGTTTTCACAGCCCCTTGGCCCAGACTCGGAGGCAGAGGAACCTGTAAGTTCAGATGAATGGTAATGAGCATTGTCAGAGAGGCAAGAAAATTGAATCCCTGCTCTGGCTGCCTGACCGAGAGCTGCAGGAGCTAATTGTGTCAATGGTAATGAGACTGAGCAGGCAGCAGATGCTCACGTGCCTTTACAATCCAAATCCCACCAACAAATTCCTCCCACAGAAACTTTGAGGGACGTCCTGGCACCCTGGAGATGGTGATAGACCCAGTCTCAGCCACATGCCACCTGCTAGAGCCATTGTTTAAAAAAGGAGGAGGGGAAAAAAAAAAAAAGCCTATTATGATAAAAAAGTTGTTTGCTGTCTCTTGCAATGACTTTATGGCACCAGTTTCACCATACTGCAACTACTGAATAAAAAAGAGAGGAACATCTGATTCTTTAAAGAGAAACATTTGTATTGAGCACTGTTAACAACTTACTTGGGAAGCCGGATGTTGAGTATATGTTACATATTCTGCTGATAAACCATGCCTGCCTTTTTCCCATTACAGCTCCCACTGTGCCTGCTTCCTACATCAGGTTTACATTTCCACATGTTTTCCCATGACATTGAAGCAGGGAGCACTTCTTTTCCCCTCTTTTTTTTTCTCCCAGAATAATCAAGGATAAAAAAAATGCAGATACCCATGTGGAGTGCTGTATAAATATTTACTGTAAAATAAAATAAACAGCATATTTGGTCCTTATTCACAAAGCAGGCTGGGTGGTGAATTGTGCCTGAGGTTTTGAAGAGGGGAAGACCATTAAGGGTCCCTTAATGTTGGTCCTTTGTAACGCAAGCTGCAGTAGAGAGAGGTTCAGATCCTTCCAGGAAACATTTGCCCAAGAGCATCTATTTCTGGAGAAATCTGATCAAATGTCCTTTCTTGCCTCAGGACTTTATGTCCAGCTTTGCACTTCTGTGAGTTTCATGCTCTTCAAGACAATTTAAACTGACCCCGAAGCTCTTCAAAAATCCTTCTGTAGATTGGGTTGGTTCCCATCAGCCCCAGGGTCAGAAGAAGAAAAAACGTGTCTTAAAAACACTGGAGTTGCCTCTGGCTCCACTGTGGCTGCATACAGCTGAGCTCTTGCTCTGCTGAAGGTGATGGACCCTTTCTCTTCAAGACAGTGTCCAGTGTCCTTAGAGCATGTTGGTCACAAACAGCTGTACCTACACATGAGTGGGTCGGGATCATTTGGCTTAGGCTGTCAGTGGAAGATTGAATACATGCTTTGTCTGGTCTGAAGACACTTGAAACAGCAATTATGCTCCTTTTTTAAACTCCCAGGGGCCATGGAGAAAGTTATAGTTCTATGAAAAGCTTGGGTTGAGCTGTTTTTTTTACCAAGTATGTGTTACAGCCCTGACTAAATTCCTATCTGCACCAAACTTCAAACCCTTCCTTTAGAGAAACCCCACTCCTGTGAAGAAAAGGAGCATCACAGATGCATCTGCTCCTTCTATGCTGTGTAAAGTAAGAGTGGCCTTGAAAGTATCATCACATGCTAGTTAGTGTCTTTCAGGGTACAAGAGCAAGATGTTTGCCAGAGCAGAATAGCAGTAGTGTGAGACACAAAAAGCCTTTCAAATTTATTCATGTCAAGTACTTCAAATTTCAGTGCATGCAGTATATTAATTTGTTAACATCTGGAATAAAACCAGCTGTGGGAAATCCAATGCAAGTACTCTAGCGTGTAAGGCTGAAAACCAGTAAGCATACCTCAGGCAACAAGCACAGATGTTGCAGAAGAAGAGATCTGAGGTCTCTGACTGGAGACCACTCCAGCCCCACAGTGGCTGCATCATCAGGGGACAGGAGGTGACAGAGTATCTTTGTTCCTTGAGTTCCACTTTGCATGAACCAAAGGTTAAAGCCACTGTCCTCTGAAGCATCTGGCTCTCCTTATTATTTGTATTTGTGGTGATAGAGGGGGGCAGAAGGAAAAAATGATGCATTAGGAAATGGTCAGTTTTCTCTGTTGGGTACAGCAGGACCACGGTTGGGTTTAGGTGGCTTTGTAAGAAAGTGGAACAAGGGCCACCCAGTGTTACCCTTGTTGGCTTAGGTGTGGTGGGAAAGAAGTGTGCCACAGTTCTGGCAGGGGCCTTTCATCCCAAGCACACATAATACCCAAAGCCTCATTTTACTGAAGTGCATATATTGCTCTTACAGGCAATTTTGGGATAAACAGCTATCAAGTAGAGATACTCTACTTCATGCTTTGCAAGGAAATAGCTAAACAAAATTACAAATGCATTACAGTGATCAAACAATGGAATTTCCATTATATATTGTGCCATATTAACTAATCCTCAAAATAATTCAGAAGCAACCAGTGATATATTATAGGCATTTGTTTTTAGCAGAGATTTAGTAAGCCGTAAGTCTCAAGCATTTTTTTCTCTTTTGCACTTGGTAAAACTTTGAGAGATAAATGTTTTATTGGTTTAGAAGGAGACTCAATATCCATGCATGGAATACGCACGGGTTTAACTCGCTATTTATATACACAATGCTGCATTGCAAAACTGCCATGGAAATTTACTCATGTAGCAGAAAAGCTGATCCCCCTGCCCTTTGCCACGGTGATTGATGATAATGTAAAATCCAATTTTTAACTCATCAAAAAAAATTTCTCACCCATCAGCAGGTGTATAGAATTTTGTCATTTGATGTATTTTAATGAATGATCAAGTTTTTTTTTTAAGCAATTGAAAAAGTGAAAATTAAAGATCAGGGCTCTGAACTGAATTTCTCTCTTTATTCCTAGGTTTGGGTACCTGGCCTTTCATTCCAGGGCTTTTACTGGCCACTTGTTGGGGCAGGAAGATACTTTTTCCTGATACAGCTATTACCTTTACTGAATGTTTCCCAGGTGTCTCTGAGGTGACAGAGAGTGGCCTTTGAGATAGCTTGTGCTGGATGTGCATGGAAGGGGCAGGGCTCTGACTGGGAACACAAACTGTGAGGTGAGGTATCTTCAAGAGGATTACTTTAAGGTATTGATACATATGTATGCAGTTAAGGTAGAGATATTGTGGAGGTCAGGACTGATGGTATCAAGTGGATTTTTTGCTTTTCTGATTCGCCTTCCAGTATCTGAAGTGGACTTACAAGAAGGCTGGGGAGGGACTTTTCACAAAGGCCTGTAGTGATAGGATGAGGGGTAATGGGTTCAAACTGGAAGAGGGTAGATTTAGATTGGAAATCAGAAGGAAATTCTTTACTCTGAGGGTGGTGGGACACTGGAGGTGTTCAAGGCCAGGTTTGATGGAGCCTTGAGCAACCCGGTCTAGTGGGAGGTGTCCCTGCCATGGCAGGGGGGTTGGAACTAGATGATCTTTGAGGTCCCTTCCAACCCAAACCATTCTGATTCCATGATCCCTAAATCCATTTTTGATCAATTCTCTGTCTTTTCAGGTTAACTGGGTAACTGATGCCTGATTGAGGGACACTGTTTATTATTTCATACATTTAAATATATGTCCTACCTCATGTATTTGGGCTTAATTAAGAAGACTGCGATGCAGAGGTCATATTTGATAATCCAGTGGCCCATTCTGCCTTTAATAGCTCCAAAAGTAATCTAGCCTCTGATGCATCTCAGTTCTGGAAAAGCTATCGGGTATAAGCATGACTGACAAGACAGTTAGTAGATTGGACAAAGACAGCATTAATTTGTGATGAGTTCTGTGGTCGTCTGTGCAAAAAATCTGACTGAAATGTCAGCTTCCTTTCACCCACTCCACTGAACAGCATCATACTGTCCTTCGACCAGCTTATTGTGGGTCCGAGTGAGTATAAAATAGCAGCACTTGTGTGCCTACAGGGATGCTCATCCCCCAGTTTGCACTCATGCTGCAACAGATGGAAATGTGAAGTGCAAGGACCAGGGAGAGCCCTGTCACTAGTTTTATTTTGGCAAACAAGCTTGTTGAAGAAGGATGGAGGGAGAGGGAGAGAGGGAGGAAGAAAGAAAAGAGGAAGGAGAGAGACAAGAGGGAGAGAGGAAACACCCAATTTTGTCATTCACTGTGATGGAAATGTTCTTTTAAAATACACTTCTGACTTAGGAAGACTTGTCTTTCACATTCATTACGCAGGTGTCAAATCAAATTTTATCTTGCTATGTCTTGTGCACTGGAGCATAGTGCATATGACATTTTGTAACATGATGCAACATAAGGCAATAAATCATGCTGAGAGTGAATAAACCCCCACTTTTTCGTGTGTGTGTGTGTATGTGTGCAGAGAGGAGAGTGAACCAAATGGCACTGTGCTAATTTCACTGTGCTTCTATCATTGTTAAGAAAATAACTTTCTTTCTCCCGTCCCTGCTGAGGGACTATATCTCAAAATAGTTCTTCAAAGTAAAATTCTCTGTCACCTAAGTTTTGCATATGTACTGTGCATCGAGGGGATCGGTAACTTTTATAAGAAAATATATGCTTGAGAGCTCAATAAAACTCCTCGGAGAAACAAGACAGACTTTAAAGTATATCGACCACAGAAATAAACCTACTTTCAGCTAAGTGAAAAATTAATTAATCTGCTGTGCAGCTGTGGTTTCTGCAGTAGTACTGTAGGCAAATGGAAGCGCTGTTTGGAGCCAGTTTGTTTTTCTTCTGCAGGTACATCACTGGAGAACTGAAATGCAACTTTTGAGGAGACCGTTGTGGTGAATAGACCCGTATGAGGTGGGAATAACTGAGATTACTCTCCAGGAGGCCAGCAGCACTCCACTCACGTGCCTAGCAGCATTCACAATACCACGCTCCCTAAGAAGTGTCTGCTGGCTGCACGTGGGACTCTCCCTTTTCTTTGTAAGGGAAGTCTGCCATGTCAAAGGTGGACTGGAGTTTAAGAGACTTTTCAGACAAAACTCTTTCACTGGATAGGGGAGGAATCAGCCTTGGGAGTGCTGCGATCGCTCATGAGCACGCTCCGGCAGCATCACTTCTGGAAGCGCCGTGTACTTAAATGTTGCTGCATCTGAACAACCCCAAGATGTGTTCCTCTTCACTTGTAGGTTCAAATGAATGTCAAATAAAAAAACAAATTAAAAAAGAAAATCAAGGCTTTTTCATTACTTCAGGATTCAGATAAGGACTATTGTGCCAATGGCATTTTATCATTATAAGTGTAAATGCTTAGTTGCAAGACAGTGTGGATTAAGTGATAGTATTACATATAACCTGACTGGTGAAGTTGCAAAATAAAATAAATTTTAAAAGGGGGGGGGGAAGCAAAGAAGTGCTGTAATTCCTTTCTGTAGGTATCCTGCTATCTATTAATATACAGAGTGTGTCTCTGCGAAAGGCTGATGTGATGAAGTGGAATTACTACTTGGAAAGTGATAAAAATTGCATAAAGCAAATTCTGCATATCTAAATGTACTAAACAGCTACTTGGAAGAACATGTTATCATTTAAGAGGATATATAGCATTTTAGGTTTTAAGCAGTGAAATTATTTTTACTATGAATTATTCATCTCCTGTACTCATCATGTAAAGGGGCAGTGACTTCTTTTATCAACAAAATACTTTTTATTGACACTAAGAACAGCATTTAATTGAACCTGTTTCCCCAATTATCGTCAGAAAAGAGTTTACACTGGTGTTTTGGAAAAATGTTTTAGGAAGATTTATCAGGGCTGCAAAAAAAGCTGTCTATGAACTAATGGAATTAGATTATCTTTGAATTCTCTCCACCAGAACTTAGAATGGCCACTAATTCCTTTCTTTGCTCTTTTGGTGTTTGCAAAGGGGTTCACTAAAGCCTGAATTGATATAATTATTGGCTTGGATTGTTAGAGATTTA
Source organism: Brachypteracias leptosomus (assembly GCA_013401335.1). NCBI lineage: Eukaryota > Metazoa > Chordata > Aves > Coraciiformes > Brachypteraciidae > Brachypteracias > Brachypteracias leptosomus. Next base: position 41,724 of record VYZX01017674.1, read on the forward strand.
GGCCAGATGGCTATGGGTTTCTAAAGTCCCAGTTGCTTGTGTTAGCTTTTCTAGTTTGCCTATAGGGTTTGGGGATCAGCAATTTGAAAGGGCTGCAAACTTGTAAAACAGTATTATTCATGGGGGCAGAATGTTCATCAGCGTGACCCAGTACTAAATACATTCATTATGGGCATTTCTATTCTGCACAATTTGCCACACGGCGCTGGTTTGTGAAAAAAAAAGAGACAATGGCTTATAAAATGCTTTTGAATGCTTAAAAAGAAGGAGAGTTCATGCTGAGCCTCCTCTGCTTTCTTTTTCAGCAAGAACCTTCTTAGTGACTTTGGCTGAGCTCTGCTGAGAGTAAGGAAATTGGGAAAATCAGAGATTTACTTTTTACATTTTTGGATGGGAGGGAACATAAGAGAGAGAGAAGAGCAATAAAAGAGTGATGGTATGATTAAAGGCAGCACCAATAAACACATGGACAAAGTTAGCAAGAAAACAATGAGAAGCATGGTGAGACTGTGGCTAAAATGATGAACTTAGAAAGCAAATACAAAAAAAAAGGAGAGGAAACAGAAATGGCATCATAAATAGATACATATGTAGTGAGAAGAACACATCAGCTCCTGTGACCTGGGTGCAGTGTGTAGCTCATGTAAGGATCTACAGCATTTCTGGTGTACACAAAAGACATGATGGACTCAGTCATAAGAATTTTGTGTGTGTGTTGGTAAATCTAGTGCAGTGTAAACGTGAATACAGTTTTCAGCAGTAGCCCAAGAGGCAGGGGATTTGTCACTTTCCGACCACTTAAATCTATCTTGTGGCTTCTTTTTCTTTAAAGCACTTAGCATGTAGAAGGTGTACTTGGTGCAAATTGTTCACGGTGAAGCATGAAGCGCTTTTTCAACTAGGGTGAAGAAGCCCTGGAAGAGCCGATAGGCGAGCAGAGAAGCAGGCAGAGAGAGACAGTCGCACGCAGGCAGGAGAAGCGGGCTCGGGAGATGCAGCGGCGCTGAGGACAGAAATGCTGCAGGAAGGAGCCCGGGAAAGGGCGGGAGGGTGCGGGATGTTACCGACTTGGGAAGAAGGAGGGATAGATTGTAAGGAATAATGGAGATGTCTCTGTGCTCCGCACGGCAGCACCGATGGAGGGGAAAGGCAGGTAATGGGGAAACGAGCAGCAAGAAGACGCTCTTGAGGCACGGTGAGAGAGAGGGGCGTCACCCCCCAGCTCGTTTACTAAGCAAACGCACTAAAAACACCCCAGTTAGTTAAACAAGGGGAAAGTATGGAAATGAGGAGCGCGGCCGCATTTTTCGCGGCGGGAAGGGGAGGAATTAAAATCACAAAAAAAACCNCCCCAACCCCCAGCCCGCTCCCCGCCCTCCCGGTCCCCCCTCCCGGGGCGGGCAGGGCTGATTGGCTGGACGGGGCTCAGCACATGCCGGGCAGGAAGAAAAAAAAAAAAAAAGCAAAAAAAAGCTTTGTCTGGGGAGTTGGGAGTGAAGTTGCGGGAGGATTTTAGGCTGGAGCCGGCGAGCGAGGGCGCTTAGTCTGGCGGCGAGCGGGGAGAGGGACGGGAGGAAGGAGGGAGCTGCGGGAGGAGGCTCGGCTGCGCATCCCGGCGCTCCCTGGATGCTCCCGGCCGGAGAGGAGGAGGAGGACGAAGACGCTGCCCTGGCACGTTTCACCCTGGAAGAGGAGCGGGGAGTCAAATGAGAAAAGCGTGGATTGCGTACAGATTGTATCTGGATGTCCTGGCACGGTGTGTATATAAAAAAAAAAAAAANACCGATGGAGGGGAAAGGCAGGTAATGGGGAAACGAGCAGCAAGAAGACGCTCTTGAGGCACGGTGAGAGAGAGGGGCGTCACCCCCCAGCTCGTTTACTAAGCAAACGCACTAAAAACACCCCAGTTAGTTAAACAAGGGGAAAGTATGGAAATGAGGAGCGCGGCCGCATTTTTCGCGGCGGGAAGGGGAGGAATTAAAATCACAAAAAAAACCCGCTTGAAAGTGCCCTGAAGACCCGGGGAGAGGGTGGGGGNGTGTGTATATAAAAAAAAAAAAAAGTTTGCTGATCTCTAAGATATTAATACTTGGCTGGCTAGAAAAGGCGTTTTTTTCAAGTTTTAAAGGACCAGATGCGCGTTGGGTTTAAGGGACCGGAGGAAAGTTGAAATAATTGCTTTTTAACTTAACTTGGAGAAATGAATTGCGAAAACTTACAAATGCACCGAGTCGGCAGTAAAATGCACTTTATATTCATTTTTGCACTGATGATAGTATCTTTCAATAAGGCTGTGCTGGGCAAGAATTTGAAGTACAGGATTTATGAGGAGCAGACAGTTGGATTGGTAATTGCAAGACTATCGGAGGATGTAGCTGATGTTTTATCAAAAATGCCTAACCCTTCCTCGGTTCGTTTTCGAGCCATGCAGAGGGGAAATTCTCCCCTGCTTGTAGTCCGTGAGGATAATGGAGAAATCAGCATAGGAGCTAAAATTGACCGGGAGCAACTCTGCCAGAAAAACTTAAACTGCTCCATAGAGTTTGATGTGATCACTCTGCCCACTGAACATCTGCAGCTCTTCCATGTTGAAGTTGAAGTGCTGGACATTAATGACAACTCTCCCCAGTTTTCCAGAGCTCTTATCCCCATCGAAATATCAGAGAGTGCAGCTGTAGGAACCCGGATCCCTCTGGACAGTGCTTTTGATCCAGATGTAGGGGACAACTCCCTCCACACTTATTCCCTTTCTGCAAATGATTTTTTCAGTATTGAGGTGAGAACCAGGACTGATGGTGCTAAGTATGCAGAGCTGATCGTGGTGAGGGAGCTGGACCGGGAGTTGAAGTCAAGTTATGAACTCCAACTCACTGCTTCAGATAAAGGGGTGCCTCAGAGATCTGGGTCCTCGCTCCTGAAAATAAGCATTTCTGATTCTAATGACAACAGCCCTGTTTTCGAGCAACAGTCCTATATAATCCAACTCCTAGAAAATTCACCGATTGGGACTTTGCTGATAGACCTCAATGCTACTGACCCAGATGAGGGCGCTAATGGGAAGGTCGTGTACTCGTTCAGTAGTCATGTGTCTGCCAAAATTATAGAGACTTTTAAGATAGACTCAGAAAAGGGGCATCTGACCCTCCTGAAGCAAGTGGACTATGAAGTAACCAAATCATATGAAATTGATGCTCAGGCTCAAGATTTGGGGCCGAATTCTATTCCAGCTCACTGCAAAATTATAATTAAAATTGTGGATGTGAATGACAACAGACCTGAAATTAACTTAAACCTGATGTCCCCAGAGAAAGAAGAGATAGCTTACATTTCTGAAGGGTCACCCCTGGACACTTTTGTTGCACTGGTCAGAGTGCAGGACAAGGACTCTGGTGTGAACGGAGAAATAGTTTGCAAGCTCCATGGACATGGCCACTTTAAACTTCAAAAGACTTACGAAAATAACTATTTAATCTTGACTAATGCCACTCTAGATAGGGAAAAGAGATCTGAATACAGCTTGACTGTAATAGCGGAGGACAAGGGAACGCCAAGTCTCTCCACAGTGAAACACTTTACTGTCCAAATCAGTGATGAAAATGACAACCCACCCCGCTTCCAGACAAACAGATACGAAGTTGTTATCTTAGAAAATAACTCTCCGGGAGTGTACATTACATCAGTCACAGCCACAGACCCAGATCTAGGTGACAACGGGCAGGTGACCTACACAATTCTGGAGAGCTATATTTTGGGGAGTTCTATAACCACTTACGTGACCATTGATCCCTCCAACGGGGCAATCTATGCCCTGCGAACCTTTGATCATGAAGAAGTGAATCAAATTGCCTTTATGGTTCAAGCTAGGGATGGAGGGAGTCAGCAGCTCGTTAGCAATACCACGGTTGTACTAACCATCATTGACGAAAATGACAATGCTCCTGTTATTGTGGGGCCAGCTCTACGCAACAGCACTGCAGAAATCTCCATCCCTAAGGATGCTGGAATTGGCTTTCTTGTCACCAGGATAAGGGCTACAGACAGAGACTCTGGTATGAACTCTGAACTCAGCTGCTCCATCGCAGCTGACAGGGAAAACAGCATCTTTGTGATGGATCCCAAAACCTGTGACATCTCTATCAATGTGAGTGTTGAATCTGTTCCAGCAAAACAATGGGAGTTTTTTGTGATCGTCCAGGATAAAGGCAGTCCTCAGCTGAGTACTAAAGCACTTCTGAAATGTACTGTTTTTGAGTATGTTTATTCATTTTCAAGCACAGAAGCAACTTTGATAAGCCAGCCCTCCCTGGATGTCTCCATGATAACAATTATATCCTTAGGATCAATATGTGCCGTGTTGTTGGTCATTATGGTTATCTTTGCTACAAGATGTAATCGAGAAAAGAAGGACACCAGGTCCTACAACTGTCGTGTGGCAGAATCAACCTACCAACACCACCCAAAACGACCCTCAAGACAGATCCACAAAGGGGACATTACATTGGTGCCAACAGTTAATGGCACTTTACCCATCAGATCTCACCACAGAGCTTCTCCATCATCATCTCCGACCCTGGAAAGGGGACAAATGAGCAGCCGTCAGAGCCACCACAGCCACCAATCGCTGAACAGCCTGGTGACAATCTCCTCTAACCACGTGCCTGAAAATTTCTCACTGGAGCTCACCCACGCCACTCCAGCTGTTGAGGTAAGGTCCATACCTCCTTTTGCACACCTATTCACCCCTGCTTTCCCTTGGGAGCGTGGAAGCCCTCTGCATGCAACCTGTGAGAGCAACAGGCAATCAGGTCTGTGCCCAAAGAGAACATGTTATGGATTGCCCTTTAGATGTCACAGCATTGCAATTTTACTCCAGTATCAACTGAATCCATGGGGAACAGGATTAAATCTATTATTAGTAGCATTATTTTTTCATTCTTCCCTGTAAGGTTGAAACAATGGAGTGTCACACAGACAGTGCTCTGCTCTGGTTTACTGCCCTCTCTTTCTTCCTCACCTTCCCTTTCCCTCTGTACAGCTCTGTTTAAGAGAGAGTACAGGAGTATTTACATAGAAAAAGAATACAGAAAATTCTTTCATTAATGGGTATGGAGAACTAACAGGTTAAATGCTCACACAGTTAAAGTAGAGCTATTGTAATATTTGGTCATAATATCTCCAACTTTGAGATGCCCCATCTCAGTTTTTACTGCGAATGCCATGTAATGGCTTCAACAAGAGCTGTGCCCTGGTAACTCTTTACACATAGAGCAATAACGTTTTATTTTTAATTAGGATCCTGGAATGGTGAAGGGTTTATTCCAATCTATTAAAACAAAACTCCACCTCTGTTTAATTACTTGTTTATGAATTAATTATTATGAGTTCAGAGGCTAATGAACAGCAGTGCATTTCCTCATTCTGCAAAGTCTTCAGATGTTTCCTGTGGCAGACACTGTACTACAAAATACTTTGTTGTACTGCATTATGTATGTGCAGAAATTTGATTTAATTAAACTTTAGATGAAAAAAAACCCAACAAAACAACACCCCACAAAGAAACCTGAGAAGCATATCAGTGGTTTTATAATTGGGAATTTGAGCTTTCATTTCAAGGATTCAGTCTTTTCACCTTTTCTTTAGCAGGTTTCTCAGCTTCTCTCAATGCTTCACCAGGGCCAGTATCAACCAAGGCCAAGTTTTCGAGGAAATAAGTATTCCAGAAGCTACAGGTAAGGATCTGGACTGTTCTCATACATATGCATGTACATATATCAGAAGATACAGACATGTATTTATAATAAAAAAGTGGAATATAATGTAGGTGAGATAATTTAATCCCACCATCACCACAATTCTCTTCACAGATATGCCCTGCAAGATATGGATAAATTCAGCTTGAAAGACAGTGGCCGGGGTGATAGTGAAGCTGGAGACAGTGATTATGATTTGGGGAGAGAGTCTCCAATTGACAGACTTCTTGGGGAAGGATTCAGTGACCTTTTTCTTACAGACGGGAGAATTCCTGCAGGTAAGAGCGCAGTGGAAGCTGAACAGTTTATTTACAGTGCTGCCTGGCTGTCACTTTGATAAAGCTACTACTGAGAAAGCAAAAATTCTTTAGTTCTCAAGTCCTGTGTTTCCTTCCTTTCTACTCTGCTTCATGATAAACAATGAGCTGAAGCCTTCACGTATCTAGCAAAATGAAACCTCAGACACAACTGAGAACCTGCCCAGAGCAATGCCTACTTTTTTCTCTTACTCACTCCATCATGAGCTGGCTCCAGAATCCCCCCAAAAGCAGGATCTGCTCCATGTCCTTAGACTTTTAATGACTGGGTGGATGTTTTTGCAAAGCCAGGCCAGTTGTGGTTTGTCAAAAATACATCGAACTGTAATTTGGGAGATACATTTTCCACAGTGAGTTTGATCCATACAATACAAACTTCTACCATTTAGAAATGGATTTGTGAAAGTGGTCTAGAAATATGGATGGAAAAGAAAGAAAAGTATATTTTTTCCCACTGAAAAATGAACTTGAAGGGCAAGGGAGGGATCTAAATATGTCCCAGATTTTAAATTGTGCAACCCCAATTTCTAGAAGAAAGAGCTTAAGAGGCACAATTCAGGGACTGAAGGCAGAAAAGAAAAAAGCTAGAAAAGGGCAAGTGAAAGTCACATAAATGCAGATGTACATATTTATGTTCATGAAGTACCACTTTTAAATTTATGCCCAGTTATAAGCTGAATAAAAAAGGCTGTGGGAAATCCCACCAAGTATGAGAATTTTGTACTTACTTTAATGATTATACAGCCACTGGTTGTACCCCAGATTTTGTACTTATTTCAGATCATATTTGGTTTTCTCTTTATAACTGACAGGGCCAGATAATTTCAGCATGACTCACTAAATTTAAAGTTTAGTAAAGTCATTTTATACACAGGGCACATTGCTTTGTGGGGCAGTGCAGCACATTTGTCCTCTTCAGGTGACCCCCACATATTGGCCAGAGCTGGAGAAGAGGAGCTACAGCACTGCAGCTCCTTCCCTCTGCTGCCGTGGAAAACACCAGTGAGGGGATTGTACCTGACCTTAGTGTGTTTTACCTTGAGAAATATGCTGTCATGCTGGGCAAGAGTAAACCCCAGAAGTTTAATTTGTTCTTCTTAATTTTCTTTGTATATCTTGCTCCAGACTAGGCCTTGTATCACCTACCCAAGCATTCACCTACCTCCTCAACTTAGTCTTATGTACGCAGTGTTTCAAAACAGAGACCTGGAAAAGTTACTATTTTCTCCGAATCCTTAACCAAAATCTGGAGACCTAATATATTTTTATCCTCATCTTCCCCAGCTCTTACTACGTATTCCTCTGCCAGCAAGCATGAGGCATGTCTCATTTTCTCTTGTGGTTGGCAAGGAAGCAGGGAGGGATCTGCTGGAGCTCCCAGTTGCCAGGGGAATTTCAAGTGCAATGGTGTTTGCACTGGCACCCAGCCCTGTTGCTGCCAAGGAAGAGATGTCCCCTTCCTGGCAGGCAGCTGGGGGCTGCAGCAGGAAGGAGCAGTTACCCTCTTGGCCAGCTGAAATGCCCATGACTTGCTTTCAGCTCTTGCAATACTTGGTTTCTAATATTTGTTTTCTATTCAAGAAGCCAAAGGGTAGGTTTTCCAAAAGTGCTTGGTTAATCGCATTCAAAGTAAGGAAAACTTGTTCTGAGAGCAGACAGAATTGGGTTGGGCTATCAAGACAGGCATTTAATCTCACCTAGATGTCCACTTGCTGCTATACATGGTCTTAATCCATCAGATAAGTATGCTGAACCTGTTCAGATGGGACCTGAATTGATCTGGAAAACAAACAAATAAAAAGGAAAAGAAAACTTCCTGGAGGCTTCCTGTTCTCCATTTTGAAAGGGTTCTGCATTGTCAGTCTGGACACAGGCAAAATGCTGTGAGAAAGTCCTTTGAAACTTTGAGTCCCCTTAAGGTGGAACTGGCAAGGAGCTGAGCCAGTCTTGAAACTTCAAAAATTACATGATCAGAAAGTTCAGTAAATGACCTTGAAAGACTTCTTTTCTCCCTCTTTTTAAACCTCCATCAATGAGTGAGGATTCACCTTTAAGTTCTGGCAAAAAAACCCCAAAAAAACCTGTTGTGCATCTGTTGGGTTTTTTTCTTTATTTCTGGTTTAAGGACAGACTGTGACTCCATTCAGTTTTCTCAGAATATCTTTTAAACTTATGTTTGGGAATGTTAGGATTTATTATTTTATAAAACCAATACTGATAACATCAGTAACAAAACTTACAATAAGACAACCCTCACTACTAATGAAATGCTAGACCATTTATTGACAGGAGACTTATTAGAAGTAATCCTCACTTTCTAGGATGAGTTGTGAGCTAGTCCAAGCACCATGGATCACTTAAATCTTTTCTCTTTTCTAACTCTTAGGCATTTTATGTAAACAGCACATGTGTACTTTTGTGGAACAAAGCACTTGAGGGCATTTCAGTTGCTCGTATCAAAACTTCAGCCACTGATATTTTCTAGGTTGCTTTGTTTGTTTGAGGCTCACAGGATCAGCAGAACATTTGCAGTAGCTTGTGCAATATCCAGCCTGCAAACTGAACCTGTATTCCTGAAGAAATTCATACTCTCATGTGTAAGAAACAGAAAGTTTACACTCAGAGGAATGGAAGGAAAGGGCATTAGGAAAGCAGCCAATGTGATATGCTGTGTAAAGCACAGAGATAAATAACACTGACAATATGAGAGGAGGACTTTATCAATCACTGGTATGTCCTAAGTTGAAATACTCTGTTCAGTTCTGCTTACACCACTGCAAAAAGATTTTTTGATAAACTGAGTGCATCCAGAGCCAGATAGGAAATGTGATGAGAAAGTGAGGAAAACTTACAGGGCGTGACTGCAAACATTTCTTATGTGTTCAACATATAAAGAGAAGGAAAAAGAAACTATTCAGCATGGGCTAGTCTAACCATTAATTAATAGGGGATTAGGGTGAAAGTTTGTTATGGTCAAAATATGCATAATGTACAGACTCTGGAATTTCTGGGAACTTTCTTTTGAAATGTGTGACTCAAATTCCAGTTAGTGGCCCCTGCAGCTCCTAGGTCTTTTGCAGCAAGTCTGCCAGGCACCCAGGCAGCGCCCAGCCTAAGCCGGGGCTTTGTGTTCTACAGAGTTGGATCCCTTTGGAGAGGAAAATTTGGCCTCTCTCCTGGCACATCTCTCTTTGCTGGTCTGTGAAACAGGGCTTTACCTATCTCTGTTTCTAGGGACCATTCCCAGACCAGGTGTTTGAGGAGGACTCTTGCAGTGTTCAAACCAGCATAGTTGCTGTGGATGCAGTCCCTTTCCCCATCGTGTTGCTTCTCCCTGAGAGACACCACTAAAACCAAGCAGCTGAAAGAGCATCTCTGTTGTCTTCTGCTCTTCAGCCCTCCTGCCTGGCCTGGATGTCCACCTTGTGGGTTAAAGCCCACCTTGTGCCAAGGCCTGAACCAGCATGGTCCAGTAGCTGCAAGTGCACCTTGGAGTAACTCCAGTGTAAACACTAGAGTCACACGGGGTATGAATTAAGGCTGAGGTTTTCTAGTACTGGATTAAAATTTAACTGATTCAGTTAAGAAGGTAATATGGCAGTGGATCAAACACCTCATTGTCAGATCAAAAGGAGGTGTGTTAATGAAGAGGGCGATCCCTCTGCATGCTATTGTTCTTTCTTCTTTATTTCCCCCTTATTAAATTTATTCCCACTTTATTACTCTGATATGCTTCTCTAATTGCATGTGGAAGGCTTCACCAAAACTTAAGTAAGTGCTTAGAGGTAGAAACACTATTTTATTTTATACTTTTTTTAATGAAACAACATTGTACAAAGGGAACGAGTGTCTTTAAGTGCTTGTTTTCCACCTGAGATTTATGTGTTTATCTTCAGCCCTAGTTAGGAGATCATATTATTGTCTTACATGTTCTGCATTTATATTTCTCGGTTTTTAAGTCTATCTGGAAATAGAAGTATGTTTAGATCCAAACTGTTTGTATTTGCTACCTCCTGGCACACAGAAAGTGAACCCAGACACCAGATTTGAACATCTTTGGGGAAGTTCAGTCCTTGCATTAGTCCTTGTGAACCTGAGTGACGTCTGGAAGAGGAGATGGGACACTCACTCTCCTTTTTTTGTCTCTTGCAGCGATGCGACTGTGCACAGAGGAGTGCAGGGTTCTGGGGCACTCTGACCAGTGCTGGATGCCACCGTTGCCCTCTCCCTCCTCCGATTACAGAAGCAACATGTTCATCCCTGGTGAGGAGTTCCAGTCACCTCAGCAGCTGCAGCAGCAGCAGCAGCAGCAGGGCCTCGAGGAAGATGCACAGCCTGCTGACGCCAATGAGAAGAAGAAGAGCTTTTCAACGTTTGGTAAAGACTGCCAGAGCGAGGAGGAGTCAGGGGACACCTGCACCTCCTCTCTTCTCTCTGAAATGAGCAGCGTCTTCCAGCGCCTGCTGCCCCCCTCGCTAGATGCCTACACGGAGTGCAATGAGATGGATCGCTCCAACTCACTGGAGCGCAGGAAGGGACATTTGCCAGCCAAGACTGTAAATTACCCACAGGGGGTGGCAGCCTGGGCAGCCAGCACACACTTCCAAAACCCTGCCAACAATGGGCCCACCCTGGGAACTCACTCGAGCGCTCAGCCTTCCTCTAAGTGGCTGCCCGCCATGGAGGAGATTCCAGAGAATTATGAAGAAGATGATTTTGACAATGTGCTCAACCACCTCAGTGATGGTAAACACGAACTCATGGATGCCAGCGAGCTGGTGGCAGAAATCAACAAGCTGCTGCAAGATGTCCGGCAGAACTAATTGTTTCAAAAGCCTATTTTTCCATATTTATGGAAAACTGGAAGGGGAAAAACATGAACAAAAAACAGACTGAGAAGAACTGGCATTGCCAACTAGTTGCATTTATCATAAATGTGTCTGTGTATGTTGAATATTAAAATACTGTATTTTCATATGTACACAATGCAAGTGTGATTATCTTTATCTGTATTTTAAAAATACATTTGTACCTTATATTTATGTGTAATTTAACAAATAAATTTTATTTTTGTATACCCACAGCAAGCATGTTTTCCTAAATGTATATAGATGGTACCACCCTTGGCAAACTTCCAGCATTCTTGCCACACAGGCATGTTAACAAAAAAAAAAAAAAGGAGGGCTATTGCTTTCCCTTATTATTTCTTTTAAGTCTCAAATGTTACAAATACAAATTCAAACCACTGAAAAGTTATGCAAACAATAAATGATCCAACACATTGTTGCAATGTTTCATTCTTATAATAAAGAGTTGTCAGCTCCCATAAAACCTAAAATGTCATTTTTATTTTGATGCTTTTGGTCTGTAAAGTCATTTTCCCATTTAATTAATGGATTATTGCAGGCGGGGGTCTTCCTCTCCTGTTTTATAAGTGTTTTCCCAAGTGAACAAATGCTGGAATTCAGTGATGGGTCTTCCAGTGTAATCTCTTAAAAAAAAAAAAAAGTAAATTTGTTCTGCTGTTGTTACACTGCAAAGCCAGTTGAAGCGAGTGGTGTATACTTGAAAGACAGCAATAAACCCAGCTTTTCTGACCTCAAGCTGAATTCTCAATTAATGTAAATAAAAAAAATTGCGACTGACTGCTTTATCCTTGTAAATGTCACCAAAATAAAAGGAATGTTGCATCTCCCAGGAAAGCAGCTGATTATAGCTCTATTTTGCCTCTGTTGTAAGTGTGCTTACCTTGTATTTGCAAAACTTGAACTTCCTAGGAAAGAGCTACCCTGCAGCTATGTTGGCTCTTGCTAAATCTCCTCCTTCCATAGTGGGGCTTCTCTCTCTGTAACAAAGCTAGCTCAGTGAAAACAGTAATTTACACCACTGGGTGTGTGACGTAACTAATATTTCTCAGATAATAGTCAGTGTACTCCCTTCAGTTCCTTTTTTTCCAAAACATATTAGGTTACCATGTCATACACAGGGAGATTTTTGTAATAGTAAACAAAATGATTTTGTGGTTGAGAAACATGGGTGGGTTCTGGATTCCCAATGCTCATTTCAGGAGAGTATTAAGTTATTAAGTGATGGCCATAAAAACTGATATTTTGGGCTTTCATTCAAAGCTGCAGATGCATTTTTTTTAATAGGGTATCTTTTTTACCAGAAGTATGAAAAACTGTTGAAATAATCCAAATGAACCTGGCCATAAAAAATGGCACATACCTTTATTCTGGAGAATTACATTTGTAAAGAACCTTACAGAATATTTTCTAATGGCAGACACAGAAAAATACTGTTTAATGTTATCTTTAAAAGCCAGAATTTTGTTGTGTGCATAAGCTTTATCTGGTCTGTGTGAGGAAAATTTGATCTTATTGGTTCCACGGTGCTGTAGATGTGACATTTGTAAATGTGTGGACGTTTGTTGACACCTGGACAATGGAGAGATTCTCAACTTGTTTAGACTTCAAGAGTTCATGAGTATAGCTATGCTGCTTAGAAATACCAGGACCTCGGATTTCTGACCAAATATCCATATTGGTAAATGAAACTATCAAAAGGTCATTTTGTCAATATGACTTGCATGTTTAAGGGGACTGGCTTATTAGCATTGGCACAAGAAGATCTTCAAATGTGAAGCTCTATTTCTGTTTTGGAGAGATGTTATAGCACCTTTGAATGCCAACAAGACCTCAGTCTCATTTTGCTAATATCTGTTACTGAAAGGAAGAAGTCATAATATCTCATTTATTAAATATTTGAAAACTTCTTTTCTGTTTCTCCCCTTCCTTCCCACTAGTAAGCCTTAATGGCCTCAACCAGCCTCACCTGGGTCCCACCCTCCCCATTCTGCCCCACCCTAAGGCCTCAGGAGCTCATTTAAGCTCAGCCTGAGGTATTCAACTGCTGGTATGTGTGTTGGTTCCTGCCCTTGCTTCTTGGATGGATGTGTCTCTAGCTCCATATCCATCTGCTGCTGACAGGAGCCCTTGGATAGATCCACATTCTGCTTTATCACCTTGCCTTGGATGCTGCTGATAGTTTCCATTGCCAGCACCTGTCTTAGCCTGCTGCTTTCAGGTACTGTAGAATGGCATTTTGTCAGTGTACTGTGGGTGTTCTGATTGCTTTTGGCTCCTGCCCTGTCTCCTGCTCCCTTCCCTGCTCTTGGTGCTCCCTGACAGTATCTCATGCCCCATGTTCATCCCACGTCTTGCCCCTTTATCAGTAAGGTCAGGATGAACCTGGCATCAGTCTAGATGCTGCAGCAGTCCTACCAAGTCCTGAAATTCACAAGGGCATGTCTTTGTTCTCAGGTTGTTTCTGTCTCATATTAGCCACCCTTGCTTTCTGTTTTCTTCTTTATCAGTAGCCAGTTTTTGTCCTGCTCTCCAAATTCCATCACCCCCACGTCATTCTCCTTCCTTCTCAGCTCTCTGACTCTGCTTTCCTTAAGCCAGTTATCCACATACTAACCCTGCACAACCCATGGCTGTATTCTTGTGTTTACAAAGGACATGGTGTCCCAGTAACAGTTTCTATTTCTTCAACTGGGGTTAGTTAACACATTTCTCAAATCCTCCCTAATTTGTAATGTGTAAGCTGCTCTGGTTTCCTGAATTCCCCCACCCAATGGCTTTTATGGGGTGACTGCAGAGGTTGGCAAGGGCTGATACGCCCAGCTGCAGCTCCCCACCACTGACTCCACACAGAAGCGGAACAGGAGAGAGAGGCTCAAGCAGAGCAACTCCCAAGAAAAGATTCCAGCCTGGGCACATGTGGTGTGTGAGGTGTACAGGGGACTGGTGGTTACATGAAGTGTACAGGATGGTGGCTTGACAATAGCTATTAAGCCTGGAAATGACTTTATTTTTCTGTTGATGTGGATAAAATATTGCTGTCTGTTACAAAATCAGTAACTGAGAGTGAAACTCCCCTTCAAGTGGTGCAGATTCCTCCTTCATAAATAAATGCAGATAGATATTGCTTCCCATTTCCAGAAGAGGAAATATTAGACCTTCAGGCTCAGACAGGCTTGTGCTGTCTACAGACTCACAGGGCAGCCTGATAAGCTCCATTTTCACAGTCACATCATCCACTAGGGATTACCAACCTGTTTCAAATTTAAAATCCTTAAATCATTTTATGCCCACTGGCCCATGTCACATGGATAGTCTCAATGATTTAAAGAGCCATTGTTTGCAGAGGGTCTTTCTAAAGCTAAAACTTGTTTGCAATGAATTTCTCTGGTGGGGCTAGGCATCCAAATGCCATAAAATACATAAGGTTTTCCTAGAGGGGATTTCTGTACCAACGCACAGTAATAGTATTTGGTATGTGCATTGCTGCAAGGGTCTTATCATGTAAACAGACCAGTTATTATTTTCTCCTGAAGACTGGTCTTATGTTTACTTAGATTGTATCTGAAATGCATTGGAGTTTGAGCTGCAGTTATTATCGATAGGAAACTTGCTAAAAGATCTGCATGTTGTGGTAAATGAGGGAAAAGTCTTTATTAATCTTACTCCATTTAGAGTACCTGTTTTTCTTATTTAAATGAGAGAGATTATTATGTGTGTGTATATACATATATAAAAACCTTAGCATAGAAGAGATGTGGTGCTAGAATCAAGGAAAACTGATATTATACAGATATTAAAAATAAGTAAATAAAAATCTGGATTTGCTACATTTTAACAACTAATAGAGGGTTTGGAGTTGATGGTGTTTTTAAAATTCATGAGCATGATTATCTGGTCCAGAACACTAGGTTGCTAGCATTTTTATAAATGCTTGGCACAGCTTTAACCTTGAAGCCAAAATATTTTCCTCCTTGGTATCATAATGACAGAAAAGGTCATGAAAGTCAGTAAATACCAATTACCAAACTACTGGTTATCACTATGTGCTGGTGGTCCTGTCATTGTTACCATACATGAAACTAGTAAGACTTCTGAACAAATACAAACCTTAATGAATGGATGCTCAAACCACTATTTTTCTCCAGATTCCTTGTATGTTTTCTTTTTTAGTCACTTCTGAAATGGATAAACTCAAAAATGTGCTGGAGTAATGATCAGAGATAGTGGGTGGTTTGACCACTTATTTAATTTGTGTTTAAAGTATTTCTGTAACCACCACGTCACACTTTACTAGTCGGTGTCCATTAGGATAAACACATTGAGAGGATGTGGAGGATGTGGCTGTCAATAGTGTCTCTGGTGCATTCTACACCCTGGTTGTGTTTATAGCTACTCTGTTTAAGAACAACAATACAAAGCAAACAAAAGCTACCACAAAATATTTAACCTTTACTGTTCCCTATTTTTTTAAAATTTTTTTAATGAAAAATTGAAATTCATAGAAAATGCCAGGAAATTTAATTTCCTTCTCTTCTCTGCAACCTGCAGAGAATGTCAGATGTTTCCAAAGATTAGAAAACTTGAAAATCTCGATTGTCAGCTGCATATATGAAACCTAAACTTTCCATAAGGCAGCACCTAGACTAGATAAGCAGCCAAAGTTTGCCTGCAAGCTGTAAAAAAAAAAAAAAAA
>VYZX01017674.1:57363-78845 GCA_013401335.1 Brachypteracias leptosomus
AAAAAAAAAAAAAAAAAAAAAAGGCTGGATTTGTGAAGAAAATCTTACGTTTAAAGTTTATCAGAAAGGACAACACATGAAGGTTAGCCCAAGTTGCTTTAAAAAAACAAATGCAAAAAGAGCTCTCACTTGTTTAGTTAGCAGTAGGTTAACATAGTATTTAAACTGAGATTGCTAGGATCTCTGTTAGGTATGGTATACATACATTTTCTTTCATCAATACAGACTATTACAGAAAGGAGTGAAATTGTGTGTGAAAGTGTATCCCATGGGCAGACTCCTTCTGCACATAAAACTTGTCCTGCAACACATTCTATAAGGCAGTTTATATAAATTTTAAAAAGGAGGTGATAATATTGTAGCTCCAATCAATAAAACAGATTCATAATTAGCAACCTTGTTGCACTTTGCATCCTCAGAGATGTAGAACCATAAATTACTGAACACTTAAAAAATAAAATATTCTGGAATCATTTAACTCACTACTGGGAAAAAAAGAGCCTCTCTGAAGAGATGTACAGGAACAGTTTAAACTGCACTGTAAAAACTATTTACCACAGAATTGGTAACTAATACCTTGTTTAATTAAAACTCAAGGGACATTCTGACTGAAATGGGTAATAACCTAAACTGAAATGTGACCAGTGCACACATTCTTCCAGTACTTTCCCAAATAGTACTGTGGGAAATACAGTGGAAAATGACTGTGCAAACTGTTTTACAACTTACGTGAAGCATTTAAAGCATCACTATGGATCCAGTTTCCTTGCATGACTTCAGTTTAGTACTGATTCAAGAGAAGAAAGCACTATATAATGGACTTGTATCGTTGTAATGACCACACATGACAAATGCCAGGTAAGCTTCAGAAGTTCACAAAGTCACACAAGAAAGCTGCATGACTTGAGTGAGACTTCTCCTCACATACTTTTGGAGGAGAAAGGGGGAAAAAAAAAAATGTGCTAAGGTTTAGGGCTACAAAGAGAGGACTCCAGAGAAAATACAGTAAGAGGAACGGGGGCTGTTCACTGTGACAGACACTGGAAAGCAATTGTCTGCCCTTCCAGGCAGTCACCCCTCAACTCTCATTTATTTCTTTTCTCTCCGTAGCTGAAAATGTTTCAAAAGTTAAACAAAGACAGGAGCTTCAATGGTAAAAACTGAAATTGTATGTTAGGCTGGTGGTCTGGACAAGTTGAAGCTTCCTGGGAAGAGAAAGGGATTTGAAGCTGGGGGTTCTCATACCTCTGGTAATGACCAAAGTACCCACTATACTTCTGTATACTTAATTTTGTGAGGAAAAATTGTCATAAGCTCTTGTCCTGAAGATAAGATTGATTGATGGGAAGTTATTTTGCAAAAAGCTCTTAACTTTAACTATTTATTATTTTGTTTTGAAACTTTTGCCTTTAATTGAAGTCCAGTGTGCTCCCACCCTCTCCCTTCAGCAGCTCTTGTGCATTCCTGCCTGTGCTTTTTGCTGCCACTGTTACTTGAAAAAAGATAGTGTGAAACATCTCAAGGAGTTGATCTGGCTGAAAATGGGTGGTTTCCTCATGATGACATGCATGCTGCTGCAGAGAAGGGTCCAGAGTATAGCATAGCCTGGACTTTGGTTGGCATTGGTTGCTTTTGATCAATGGTGACCACACAACTGTTGTAGTTTGAGCATTGCTAAGAAAGCAGCTATGAGAGCATGGAGAGCAGGGTAGGCTGCAGGATCTGTATTACATGCCAACTGTTGGGTGAACTCGGTGCTTTAGGACTACTCTGCCAGCAACACACTAACTGGTTCAGATGTGGCTGTGGTGGGTGGTCTTTTGCTATAGACTGGGGATTTAATCCATACTGCCATCATCTGCTTTACTTACTGGCCAACTTGGGTGTGACATTCCTGTGAGGTGCAAAGTTCTAGTTTACCACACAGAGAACATGTGGGTACTATAGATCCTGCTATGTTGAAAGGTACATGTGTTCTTTTGTGCATTTAGCCTTAAATTGCTGTGAAAACCTACCTACTATTTGTTTCATTAAAACTGGTCCATTCTCTGGTTGGTTTGGATACTAATATCCTTCATCTCACTGAAACAGGGAATGATTTGGCGGTGGGACAAAAAGTAAATCTAACCACAGAGAGTGAAGGGACTAGGAAGCCAGTACTATACCATGTGGTCTAGGAGAGCTCTGTGAAGTCCACAGTTTTCACAGAAAATATGGACAGTGGTAACTTTGAAATTTTTTGGTGCTAAATTATTCGATGCAAAGTGGTATTTTTGAGTTGCAATATTTACTTGCTTGGCAATATTAATTTCCAGCTGGTAAGGCAGTGTCCTAGGGTCACCATGGCGAGGTTAAGTAGAAACCATGAATTAAGCCTTAAAAGGAAATGTTCTTGCTGCTGTGTATGGAAAGAGTCTCTCACATATGGTAGTGTGGTTATAAGAACTTGGCATAGCTTAAGTGTCTTTATCTTTGAAAAAGATAAGACTTCAGCACTGATTATATTTAGATCTCAGAAGGAGCACCCAGAGTATCCAATTACTATTATGTAGAGAAAAAATAGCTAAGACAAGGAAAATAAGCAAAGTCTAGATGAGAGAGGGTTGTTTTTGTATCTCCTTTTCACAGGCTCCAGCTGGTCTTGAAGTAAAATGGTTGCTCTCTCTACACATAAACAGATTTGTTACATATTTAAAAGTGAATTGATATAAAACATGGTCGAAATGGAAAGGGAGGCACGTGTGAGCCTGGTAATCAATTTTACATGTACAGATTGATCCAATGCTAGACTCTTTCTATTTAATCTTGGATGGGGTAGTAAGAGAGGTGGATTGACAATGCCCTGGAAAAAGCTAATTGTAAGAATTCTGTGGTCTAAAGAGCTGTGTGAGAGAGAGTGTGTGCAAAATCCGTTTCCAAATGAATAGAGTACTGTGTGAGAAGAAGGGGAAAGGAATAGGTTAAAAAAATTCCAATTTTCTTGTTAATCAGGCCTGTGCTGCTTCAAGTAATGCCTATTACCTACAATATTTGCAAACTGACAGGTAACCTGGTTGGCTTTTATACAAATGATGACAAACAACCACAGCAGCTTAGTGCACCTCTGACAAAGAATGATGGACATTTTTTATTAAAATAAAATGAAAACATAAGGTGGGTAAATTGGCAGGCTTGAGACCACCTGGGCTTGTTTTGACCCATCTGGCTTTCTTAAATTCTTACAACAATTAGGTCACCTACCTAAAAAGAACATGTCGATTTGTATTCAGACTAGAAAAATGTTTAGGGTGAAATGATATATTTATTATCTTTTTACAGTTAACAGTGGGTGATATTAAAATCCTTGTACATTCTCAGGTTTGGATTTTTGGTTTGGTTTTTTTTATGTAAGCTTATGCCTGGCTTGACCCTATGGAGAATCCTGTAATTTAAAATTTATAAGTCTTTTAGAAAGATAATGTAATTTGGGCATCACAGTTTCAGTGGTGCAATAGGTGATGGCATTTGCACTGCTTTAAGGAACCAAATTATGCTCTCAGTCATGCCTTATGATCTTAATCTGTGAAACAAAAACACAAGTGTGGATGTATATGAAGGGCAACCAAAATTCAGATCTCTCTGATGGTTCTCATCTCACTGTAGCACTTGGAGCAGCCAAGGGTATGCTGCACATGTTTGAGTGCATGAATTCATATGGGAAATAGCAAAGAGATTTATCATTGAAAACATTTGTAAACAACTGAAAACTCAGTGGCTTTCTGCCAGCATGGGTGGACAGCAGTAGTACATTCTGATATTCTGTTATTAGTCAAACAGATTTCTTCAGCTTCATTTACAAAGGTCTACAACAAAACACTCATAAAGAATATGCAGCAGTTCAAGTTAACTGTGCAGAGTGACAGTGAAGATTTGTCAGCATATGTAGTTCTGCATTTTTGCATGTATTAGAGTAAATTACCTCATTCCTTCATGACACAGGGAAACTGCTTTATGGAAAAGGTAACTGCAATCTTAAAATACAAGATTTTGGCAAAATAAACCACAATTAAAAATGTGTCAGAAAGGAGTCAACATGATTATTTGGCAATTAAACTATAATGAAACTTCACAAGTTAAAATAGGAAGCATAGGAACTTGTATCCATGTAGAGTTTGTTCAATTGAAAATTGTAAAAAAAAAATAAAAAAAAAATATCATGTTCTTGTGAGTGACTGCATGCCATGGAGTTCTTAGAAAGCTTAACTTCTGAGAAGTATATAAATTCAAATATAAAATAAGAATCTGTATGTGGAACATATTACTGTTTTGCAACTAAATTTAGTGATTTTCTTTAGATTGAAATATAAACAATTACTGAAAGAAAATGCATTCATAAGTATTGGAGATACTGCTCTTTCTGGGTTGGGCACAACCTAGTGTGGGCACATAAGCTTTACTAAAAGACCAAAGGTCAGATATTATGGCAAACAACCTGTGCTGATTTTTGAGTGTTTGTAGTTATTTCTTCATCTTACAACCCATTTTTGATATCATTGCCATGACTGAAACACCTTCTGAAGGACTGATGTAAGACTAAGTTTTTAATGGTAGCATTTCATTGAAGATGAAACTGCAGTAGAATGGCAAATCATGTATCATCAGTAGCCACTTTAAGTGTGTGAAAGAATAAGAATAGATACTATTTCCCTGAAACTCAAGGGAAGCCTCCTAAAATGCACTGTTATTATTTTAAAACAGGAAATACAAAAATACTTCTCCTTCATTTCCTATGCTGCTTCTTATTCCAGATTTCCAAGGAAAAAGGAAGGGCAAGGAAGAGACCTGGACAGCCCTTAGAGAGTAAGAATATGCTGCCCTACCTGTGCTCCAGGATTTAAGTACCTCAGAGAAGGTACTGAGCCTGCCTGGGTACACTTAGCTGGATGTCAAACCTGCCTTTTTGAATAAATCCTCTGGATCAGGTGCTGCACTGGACCTAGTAATTTGTGACTTGTGAATCTTGTCCAGTGTCTGTTGCCTTACTGGGTACGATTCAGCTGAGGAGGGCTGGAGTAGACTCAATCAGCAGAGATGATTCATCAAGCCCAGTGGTTCCAGCCCAGTCTGTTTATACCTTGGCTGAGGTCTGAAAAGGCTGGATGTTCATCAGCATTAGTGAGAGGAGCCTGAACAAATTCCATGCCTTGTTCCAAGGACTCTTGGCTGCATGGGTGGCAGCCAAACATATGGTGGGTGACTCCTCAGGCTGGTGGGATGAGAGCAGCTGGCTCTGCCAACTCCTCCATCTGCTGATGTGGTGAGCCTCTGGAGGAGGTTTGTGCACACTCTCTCATTTTCTCTCTGCTTGTTGGACTGGTGTCCAAAAAAATTCATACCCTTTTTACACCCTGGGGCTATGACTGAGCTGGCCAGGTAGCAAACAGTGCTTCTGGAGAGAGCCCAGCTTCTAACTCAGGGAGTGAAGAGTGGTCTGGGGAAGAGGGGATCTGGTGTCTTTCTTGGCTGAGTGCGTTGTCCTCAGTAATGGTCTTTTTCACTGAAAGCAGCAACATTATTATTATCATTATCATTTCTCTATGGAGTCAATAAGCAATAAATGAAAGCCTGTCTGAGCTCAGAAATGAAAACTGATTCCTTCAGTTTGGAGACAGCTTGTGTTCTTTTCATCCCCTTTGGAGCCTGAACACACAGAAAACCCTGCCAAAATTCAGATGCTGCTGCAAGGGTATCGGAAACAGCTCTCACAAACATCAACAGGAGGCAAACACAAACAAACATGGGTGCAAAAGGGGAGCATCCATTCGATTGTGCCGGGGGCAAATCTGAAATGGGAGAGGAATGTCACCCGGATAGAAGGTGCATGAGAAAATATTTCAGCCCTGTTTTTTCTCTTGAGAATTACTCTGCAGTATATTCCCAAGCAATTTACAGAATTGTTTCTTACTGTACATTACATATGGTTGGAAGAGTGTCTTTGGGCTATTTAGTTAAATGTTGAGCCTGGAACTTGTTGTACAAGACCACTGAAATTAAATAAGATATAATACATAACTTCTAAAGAACGTTAGCAGCAATGTTATATGGTTAGGAGTGTTACATAGTTTAGTGGTGTCTTCCCATAAAACATTATTTCAAAGAACAATATCTGAAAGCAGAAGTAAGGGAAAGCATGCTGAAGTATTTCTCCAAATCCATAAAAATGTGAACACTTTTTTTGAGGGCTATTGGAGATGACACAATCACCCTTGCTTTTTTTGCCTCACTGTTTAGAATACTTATTTCAGAAGAGATTATTAATGAGAGATTCCAGTTGCAGCACAATAGGAAGCGATATTTCCTCTCTTATTCCAGCCTACCTGGGGATAGCTGTCCTGACTCCCTGGAAGGGCTCCTTTCCCTTCCCTGTATTCTGCTTTACAGCTTCAGTAAATTAGTCTGTGGCCCATGTGGGGTTTTAATCACATTAGAAAACTCTCAGGTGAGCCCTTAGTAAAATAAGTAATTTAAGTATTTAGAAAGACAGCATTTAGCAAGCTTTAATTTAGCAAGCTTACTTAGGCACAATTTTCTAGTGCCTCCTAGAGCTCCTGTATCTGTTACCATGCCATTCACACCAGCCAGCACTGGCAGCTCAGTTGAATCACTCAATATTTACGGTTGTTTAATCTGCTGGGCAAATAACCTAGAATATGTACTGCTGGGACTCAAATTTATTTTATAACACAACATGAAATTCAGCAAAATACTTGGGTTCAATCTGTTCAACTAAGAGGACTATTCTCTAAATTATTTTTGATGTGTTTTCTTTGTATGTTTAGCTTTCATTGCATTTTGAGGAGATCAATGTAGAGTATGTTAAATACCAAAAATAAAATGAGAAAAAGATTTATGTCCCAGGTGAATTGAATTTGCTTGAGGGCAAACAAAGTATGACTGAATACAAAAGTGTTTTCATGAAGTGAATGTCAATGCTCTGATGAGCTGGTATGGCTGTTTTCTTAACTTTACAAAGAGAATATATATTTTTTCCAAATGCAATTATTTTAAAAGGCACTCAGGGAGTACAGTGGTTATTTAAACACAGGAGTGCATGGAGGGGGATGCCACTCAGAATGGACATTAGGAAAGGGCTCTTCACTGAGAGGATTGTTCACTGGAACAGGCTCCCCAGGGAAGTGATCAAGGCACCAAGACTGTCAGAGCTCAAAATACTGGAGATAAAAATATTTGTAATATCATTCATTTCACAAACGAATAAAATTAACATCGTTCTAGAGAGTTTTTAAGAGTTATCCCAGTTTTACAGATGGGAAAACTGATACAGGCATAGGCAAGTTCAAAGAAGCCCTGGAAACAAAAAGGAGGGATTAATGTATGAACAGACAACCTTCTGCTCCAGACCATGCTCAAAACAGAGTGAGAACTGCTTTCAACAATGAATTGTCTCAGCCAGGAGATTAACTAATTCTGTCTTATTGGTGCAAACCTCTGCTGTACGAAGATGCAACTAAATTTACAGCAAGGCAGTTCAGGTTAGGCAGCATCACTGCTAGTGGAAACTGCAGCAGATGTTCTCTTAGGGCTTTCTGGAAACCCACAATTATTGTTAGCTCAAACTTATATTAATAAAGTAATTTGATATTGTTGGACTGGCATTTTCCAGCAAAAACTTGCCAAGTGCAATATATCCCAGCGATTCAAACTCCAGTGTGGACAAATATCTCCTTCTTAAAGTCTTTTCTGAAATAATGCAGATTCTACCCTAGCTTAAAGAAAACAGCACCTTAATATCTACCAGAGTTTAATGCTGGAAGGCTGTCTCTTATCTGGTTTGTTGACAGAGCAATTTAATTTTTTGCTGGATAGTGGAAATGCTTAATCAGTTAAGATGTCAAGCATACTCTTAATATAACTCTTCATATATCAGAGTTTTAGTTCCTTCTTTGTTCTCTAATGAGCTTCAGTTTGTAAAAAAGTTATGTAGTTCCCTAATCCAGAAAACTGACATGTTAAAAGACCCATGTCCTATCTATAACAGTAAAAGCAAGGCTGGAAGACTGAGGAGGATGTGTCCTGGATCTAGTTCAAGGAGGACATTAACAAAGAAAATGGTACTTGGTTTACTGAGCACGAAATCTGATCTCCAAAACATTGCAAATGGAAAATGCATGTCTTCATCCTGCCACCACATCTGAGTTTGTTTTTAAAGTAACTCCTTAAAGTGAAACATGATTAAGAGAAAAGATTGGAGTACCAGCAGCTGGTTGTCAGAGAGGAGTGCTTAGGACCCTTATGGTGAGTTAGGGAACAGAGCACAAATCTTCACAGAGGGTATCTAACAGCAGGATGAAGCATAACAGCCTTAGCAACCATCTTTAGAAGAAATTGGTTGGAGGCTGGGGCAACATTATGGAGAAGGAAGTATCCCCACAGTATCTCCTGTACTATTCTGTGCTACTATAATTTTGTCTTTTCATGTGTGTCTAGCTGGAGGCTATTTGGAACTGAAGTGATGAGTAATGGTGATCCATGTTTAAATTTAAATGTAGACTTTCAGTTTGGTTTAGGATTTCAGAACTTAAAAAAAAAAGTTTTGTAAGAATCAGAAACTTATAGGAATTGCAAGACTGCAAAAGACAGTCGAATGATACAGTCATTAAAGAGAAAAAAAAAAATGGTAGAAAAGGGAGACCTAAGTGAAAGAGCAGAACATTTCTTTTAGTCCAGAAACTGGCAAGGAGCTCTGCCTAAGCAGCTCATTCAGTTCCTGCAAAACAGAACAGGATGGAAATTGGAGACAGAAAATACTTATTAGGTTATGCAGGCCATTTCCCAGTGCTTGCAGAGAAGGAAAGAAGTGGAAAGTACTTCTCGTGTCACTCTCTCATGTCCCCTCTGGCTATATTCGGAAATGACATGAATAGACTCTGGAGGGAGCCCCACCCAGTCGCTTTTAGCCAGAAGAACTTTGGCAGCGTGTGAAATGGTGGGAGAGGGGAGGGAAAATTTGGACGATGCTCATAGAGATGTGAAACCCCTTTACGTTGTGACCTGGAGTACTTTTGTGGAATTTATTGGCATAGGAAGTGACCAAATGCTGCAATGATAATCTGGTTTATGAGCTATTCTGTCTTTGAGCTTCTATCCCAAACCCTTCCTTCAGCTACCCTCCTGGGGGTCTGTCCTGCTCCTGGGCTGGTGTCTACAACCCCTGGATCTGTTCTGATGGGCAGTGGGTGATATGCCAAAGAGGATACTGGACAGCAGTTTGGACATTTTGTAAATAATTTTAAAAAAATAATAGCACTTGAGCTCTTTTGACCTGGTGGTCAGAAAATGATAAAAGCTATATCAAAGTTTCATTGCAAAAGAGGAAAAGTCCCTTTGATTTGCCTTAAAGAGCTGACAGCTAAAAAGAACAGAATTTTAAACTAAATGAGATCTGCCTGTCTCTCCCTCTTTGTTTGCTGTTCAGCTCAGTGCTTTTTTTTGTTCTGTTTTTGAAGTTAAGTTCCTGTAACTACTACCACTAAAGCTAGGTCACATGGGTAGCAATTCAAGACTGAGTAATTTTGTGAGCCTTTTTCAGTCACCCAAACACAAGCGTAACTACAGCTGCCAGCAAAGGATCTCAGTATTTTCTTTTCTTTATTTATTTTGGTTTTTTTACTTTGTGGAATTTTGTTCCAGTAGTTTATCTGGGTTTGATTATTTTTTTTTATTTGCATATTTAAAAAATATGTTGGCAGCTTACTCTGAAGCCACCTAACTGGGCTTTTGTTTTGTTTAATTCTTTTGAAAGCATGATTATACTTATGCTTTCTCTCTTTTTGTTCACGGTGTTTACTGGTGTGCTTTTTTAAAATGCAGTCTCAAGCACTCAGTCATACAGTTACTGTAAATAATATGCAGTATGTATGCTGGAGTAGGACAAAGAAACACATATAAAAATGTTTAAAAATGCAAATTATTCACGTTAGTATGTGAAAGTTCTGAAGTGAACCAGTTACCAGCTGCAAAGTTTAATGAAACTTTTTTGTTTTGGTGAAAGAGTGATTCTGGCACCTTGAAATGTGATGTGGTAGAGCTGAAGTAGGCCAAGCTCTACTGGAGTCTTCTTTTAATAGCAAAGACAGTCTATTCTTCTCCGAGACTCTGGACAACAAATGTTTTTTGCAATTGTTACCATACGATGTCTGCAAGATCTGAGAGTCACCAGTTTATGAGGTACCGTGGGTCTGATCTTTGTGGTGTCAAAATGGCTATGTGCTTTGAAGTTATAACAGCTGAGCAGATTTATATCTGCTACAATATCAGGCCAAACTGATTAACTGATTATTATTGTGTTTAGAGGAGAGCTTGCCTTTGATCTTTGATACATTTGAATGAAAGGACAGCCTAGTGCCTTACTCAAAATTCTGTAGTCTACCAGTGCTTTCTGGTGTAAAGCTAGAGGATCCAAAAAAAGGGTTTGTTTTTTTTGGTGTCTGAAGTAGCTTGTTGCTTGGAATTTGATGGAGAAGTCCAGGGAAGATCATGGTCATGTAACCACAGGAGATGAGTAGCTACCATTAACCTTTCCCTGGAGCAGCGACAAGTGGAAATGGAAGAATATCATTAAAACTAACATACTGACCTATATCAAATAAATGAAACTGTTCTATCTGCTGAGGGTAAACAAACAAACAAAAAACCCAACCAAACAACCAAAACCAAAACTCAAACAAACAAACAAACAAGTCCCAACTTTATATCTGTAGAGTACAACTGTCTTTAAAAGGAATATGTACAGCTTAATGGAAATAGCTGTTTAATATCAGAATGTTCTAAAAAATAAGATTTATACTGTGGGTTTTTTCTTACTTTTGCTCTGGCTCCAGTTGGAGTTGCTTTAGGACCTTCATAATGGGGCCAGCATTCTTTAGGCAAGTGTAAATATAAATTAAAAAAATTATGTACAAATCATTAATCATTGCTAATTGCATTACTGGAAAAGATTGTTCTTTTATTCATATCCTGTCTAATCTTAATAGTGACAGTTTAAGTAACTAATCAAGTTATTGAGTTAATAAAAATATTTTCATTTATGTTGTGTGATACACATTACAAGACTGGTGCTATTTGCAAGTACAGCATGTAGGGACAAGGTTTAAACATCACCATTGAAGATAGGAATAACTGTTCAAAGTAATATTCAAAAGGGGCTTTTCACTCAGGCTAGGACACGTGTAATACTGAGGGGCTTAAAATTCAAATCAGTTTTAACACATTAGTCACAAATTAAAGAATAACTCACCAGCGTGGGCACTAGTAAATCATAAGCCTAGGATCATTATTATCTTGTATTGCAGTGCTAATGCCAATCCTCTAAGCTATTTAGGGTAGGACTGTACTTGGATGAGCAACCTTAAGGAATGTATAAAAGAACTTCAGGCAATTATGCTGGTTGTGGTGGTTCAATTCTATTTTCCTATAACTTCTGTTTAAGCAAGGTATTACGGCTCCTTGGTGGGAGGAGGAGCTGAGGTTCTGACCATTTGAGGGTGTCAATGAGCTATTGACGTTCTCTATAGATCTTATGCGCTCATGCAAGTTTAATTTGTTTTCAAATACAGTCTAAGCATAAATGAATAACATCTGCAAACTCTCCACTACCCCTTCCATATTCATCAACATGTAAACAGATCTTGTGAAATGACACTAAAGGAATTTGAACTGTAATTAATCTGTCTTCACAAAGTCCATTTTAAATTATTGTTGGTAATCTTCTATGTATCTTTAGACAGGGATGGAAAAGCTGGTCTTACAACATATGTAGGTATTTAACAAGCTTGAGCTACCAGAGAAGGCCCCATTGGAAAAAAAAAAACAGCCCCAAAAGCCTGTGAAGCCTGGGGAGAACACGCTACTTATCACTATTTCCATCCTATATCTTCACAAATCAGTGCTAACTACAGCAAGTTTCACATGAATGTTAAACTGAAAACCAAGACCAGAGCTTCTGGGCTTGTATGCCTACACAGGTGGCTTAGATCCTCCTGATTCGTTAATGAAGTGAAAAACAGACTAATGCAGGTACTTACATATGCTTTTCATTAGAAGGGGGATACAGCCACAGCATAGTCATGACAACTACACGATGTGCTACCTATCAGTTGAGAAAGAACCCTTTAAAAATAGGCTGCCTGTGTGTTTGTGCTTAAATCAAACCCAGTATTTAAAATCCATTTAGAAACCTGAAAGCAATGAGCATTAGAATTGGTCTAGGAGACATAAAAAGAAACAAACCAACAACCAAATGCTATCTTCAGTAAGTAAATTTTTTCAAACCCTCTCCTTCTCCTCCTCTTTCCAACTCACACTGTTTTCTTTTTGTGGTTTGTCTGGTGTTGGATGAGCTGTTTGGTATTTGCAGTTTTTAGTGATTCTGAGAATATCTGGAGACTAAATTTTTAGCTTGAAGGCACTATTGTTTGTTATTTTCTTGTATTTCAGCAGTGTCTAGATGTCCCACTGAGGACTGAAATCCCACTATGAAAGGAGTGATAGAAACACATGATAAAAATAAACTCTTGCCACATCTTGCCACTGGGTAGGAAATGGGTGGAAGCAGATTGTCTTTGGACCAGGGGTAGTGAGGACAAAACACAGCTCTAGCAAGGAATGCACAAACCCCTGTGCATTCACAGAAATCTTTGAGATTGAGCTTTGAAGGTTTATATTGAAATATTCCCCAGCTGATTTACGATTTTGCAATATATTCACCTTCAATTCACCCCAATTCATGCCCATATGTCATTTTGGTATATGTGAGTCAGATTTCATCCCTGCATGATAAGCCATATCTGAAATTATTGGAAACAACAAAGATTTGACATTTTGATATGAGATTGAGAATCTGTCAATACCAAAATTACTCAAAAGTAAGATAAAATTTATAACAGAAAGCAGAAATCTGAGTTTTGTCTATGACAGTCTAATTGAAAACAATTGACCTGAATTTCAAAAATGTGAATGTCTGATTCTACTCTCACAAGTGATGTGTGTGTGTTGTTCAGAGCTAAGGCATTTGCTAACAATGCGTATTAAAAGATTCAGTTATTTAAACATTTCCTAACGCCCCCCCCCCCCCAATCCCCTCTACACAGGACAATGCAGCTGCTTGTAGGTTGGTCTATAGATCCCAGTGATGCCCTTCATTAGAGAAATGATTACTCTGTGGAAGATGAATTCAAATATTGTATTATGCCTAGACTAATAGCTAGTGGACTCACAGCAAGACTGTTAAAAAGGCAATCAGGAGCAGGGACTTAGCAAATTTGAATTAGACTTTTAATTCTGGCTAAATTTTGTTGACTTTTTTCTGAAGAGACTGTTAATCAAAATGTGGGAATTACCTTATGATCTAAACATCCAAAATGTTATTGAGCATGGCAATTCTTCCAGAGAGAAAAGTTAATGAATTTTCAGCTAATGTCTGCAGTATCTAAATATATTTGCCATGATTAATGACTTGTATCATCTTTCTTCAATGAAATTATTGGAAGCAGTTAATTTTCAAAGCTTGCATAAACTCTGGCCCTGAAATATTTGAGAAGATAGGGATTTCAAGGCTCAATACTGCAAGCATGCATGGAATTTTATTGGCATGGAGTAGCTTCATTGGAATGAGAAACTATACTGAAATTAGGTTTGGTGGAGAGGCAACATGAGCGCCAGTGCTAATGTGCAATACCTAGGTCTTGAGTACAAAATACGTATAATAATCTTTCTATTTTAAATGA
Organism: Brachypteracias leptosomus; assembly: GCA_013401335.1. Classification (NCBI taxonomy): domain Eukaryota; kingdom Metazoa; phylum Chordata; class Aves; order Coraciiformes; family Brachypteraciidae; genus Brachypteracias; species Brachypteracias leptosomus. The sequence goes on from VYZX01017674.1 coordinate 71,148, forward strand.
AATTTTTGCATGGGTAAAGATAGAAATGTGTGTGTGGAAAATCAGAATATAAATTACTTGCAAGAAGCCAACAAATACTTTTTTTGGTGAAAGTGCAGTGGTTTGTGTACTAGTTAAATTTCTTTTGGAATTCATGGAATAGTTTAGTGGATCAAGAAACAAATATGCACAAACATTTACAGAGACTGAGGGCAGCAGCCTACCTTGAAAAAAGGGATAGTAATCTCATTTCCTATGCAACAAAGTCATAAAATGCATCTTTTTTTTTTTTTCTTTTTCAAAGATGCAAAGTTTTCTGTCTAGAAAAAGCAGTATGAATGATCACAATCAAGAGTAATGAATTTCTTAATTTACAAGTAATCCATGAAAAGTTTTTTTAAAGCTGTCCCCAGGCAATCTGTCCTAAGGATATGGCAGCTGGGCATTGCTTTTTAAAATATTTTTTTCAATTTATAATGAAAGAGAAAATAATCAATTCCTTAGTAAAGCTGGTGAAAAACTCATTTGTGAGTGGTGGCACTAGACATGAATAAGTCAGTATGTGAAACTACAGGAGGGGAAGCACTTGCCTTTTTTTTTTTCTTGCCTGCTTTACGGTTTGTAAATGATAAATGAAATTTACAAGCAATGCCCTGCAGTAATATTTCAAATTATGTTATAGAATACAGTGTACAAAGTATTGAGTTATAGCATAGCCAAAAAGAAGCACACTCTTTTTTTTTTTCTTTCTGAAAAAGTGTGCTGCATTAGAACATTCTTCCACCACCACTTAAATATTACAGGATGCTACAGTGATTCAACTTCAGTGTGCTCAAACAGCTTATTTAAATAACTTTAAACATTATTCCCGCTATTAATATTGAATCTTAGGAATTAAGCAAAGTTAAATTTTGATAAATTTCCTTTGGAAAATTAAATATATTTTTTTGGTATTTATATATTTTTTGATTTCTTTTGGTATTCAAGTATAAATCTGGGTAGCTGTGGGTGCCCACTTTCAACCCACAAAACAACATCAATGTGGGAGGGACGAGCCTGAGCAGCAGGAACCTGATGGCACAGCCACGTAAGTCCCCCTCCTAATGATGCATCCCCTGGTCCATGCTGGAAAATTTGCATGGCCACATTTTTATGACGTTTTATTTGTGGCTGTTGTTGACTGATGAAAACCAAGACAAAAAAGACATGATCCTAAAATGGGGCCAAGGGTAGTGTCTCCAGTGTCCTTTAAGCCCTTTAAAATGGGATCCTTTTGTCGGCTCGGGTGAGTGGCGGCTCTTTAACATTCTGAACCTGCTGTGGCTGCTGGGGCAGTTCATCACTAGAGAATAGAAAAGGGCCCCTGGCATATCAAATAAAAAAAAAAAAAAAGAAAAAGTGGGGGAGGAAAGCGAGAGAAAGGCAAGTCCTGGGCACACAGACAGCGCATTGTGTAAGCAGGGTTTAAAGAGCCTGCCGTTAGGTATATTTCATAATATGAAAAGACAGACCGATTTTGGCCCCCTCGCCTGGTGGGATCAGTGCTGTCAGTGCCATTTATTTTCAATCCCCAATGATTTCTGTATCCCCACAACCCTTTTGCATAAAAATGAACCGTAAAGGCAGTCAAAACACCTGCTTTACTGACAGGCCCGATTAAAGCTTTGATTTATCCTTCAAAGTAAGAGCTGATCTGCTGTTCCTGGGGCCTCGCGCTGGTGTGTAATTCATCGGGGGCTGAAGGTCTCCTTTCTGTGTCCCCAGCTTCAGCTGTGGGCGCCTTTTGTACCTGCTGGAGAGTTGGGCAAACTCCGAGAACACCCACCCCAGCTGGAGGCCAGGATTTTTTTGCATCCCTACTGGCGCGAGTTTCTCGGTCGGTCTTATTAAGTGACAGTAAATTACAGGACTAATTGGGGAGGCCCCCAAACACAGGGCTGTGTGTGTCTGAGGAGCCAGCCTCGCTCCCACTGCAGACTTTGGTGAGTGGCTTCACCAGATGGAAAGGAATAGTGTCACTTACTCCCACTTCATGTTTTCCCGTTGCTAAAAATGTTGACACTCAACGTAGAAATTTTATACCATGTGGAAATTTACTCCTCCATAGTCAGGTTTTGTTCTGAAGTCTTAAACTTTCATTTTGGGGACTGCATTGATGGGGCTGTGTACAGTAACCATCTCCCTGGGCTCATAAACAGCACAGCGAGTGGGAGCAAGCCTTGCAATCTCTTTTGGGGGAATAGGGGGAAAAGGTTCAAAACTTTATTACTATAAAAAACTTTATTACTATAAAAAAGACATTTCTTAAACCTGCTGGAAGGTTGAACTGGTTCTGCTTTTCAAATGAAAAAAAGGAAAATAACTTAGTGGCTTGTGGGTATCTGGAGACAGAGAGCATGCTTGGGGGTTTTGTTGTTGTGGGGTTTTTTGTTTTGTTCTGCTTTGTTTTTAAAAAGCCCAGCTTATATCCTACATATATATTCCTCCAGCCCCTCCAAAACCAGCCTTTAAGATATTCTGACAAAATTGCCTTGTGAACATATTTGACTTAAGCACCATCATTGATCCATTAAACCACTAAGCTATTACAGAACCAGAGCATGGTATACAAGAAGTCTGAGCAAATCATTCCCTGTGGATCAATGCTCAAAAATTTCCCAAAGTGAGACTTTTTTTTTTAATTGGCAATCACTTTTTCACTGAAATGAAAACATTCTGAGGAAGAAATATCTGTGTATTGTTATTTGTAAGTAAAACAGGAACAAACAGAATGATTACATTCAAAGTCTTCATTCTAAAACAATATGTGTTTTTGAAATGTTAACGCATAATCTAACATAGTAAAAATACCATGTGCTGTTTCATTTTGATGAAAACAATGTGTCGTTTGACCAGGCACAATATTAAAAAAAAATCAAGACTGAAAAATTCCTCTGAAATTAAACAAAATCCATAGTAAGTCTCCTATATAAAAGAAAAGCTATTTCTTTATTGAAGAAATTACCGCATTATTGGGAACTGGAGCATTAATTTAAAAATAGATTTAATATAAATTCTTTAAATAGCAGAAACTAACTATGTAAAATTTATATTTGTAGTTGAGCTAGCACTTGGCATAAGTCTACAGTGCAGACAGTTCTGACTTTTCCGAATGTAAAATAACAAGATAGTTTAAATTCTGATGTGAACTTTGGCAGATCTAAGATGTAGTACTACAAAGGCTATGGTGAAGCTGCAGAAGCTGAGAGCACCTGGTGGTTTCCTGACTTCTTGTTCACATTTGAGGTAGGCATGAGCTTCTCCTTATCTGGATTATTTGCTTGCCTAAGAAGGATGCATGCGCACAGGACAGGCAGGACCCAACCAGCCTCAGCTGTATGTTGGTAGCACATGTGCTAAGAAGTCCTTGGGTTGCTTTAATCTTAAAAACCCAACTCATGACCTTTAGGTATCTGAGAGTACAAATTAATCTCAATGCATAACAATGGAAAGCTTTTCTTTGCAAACACAAAGGTGCATCCTTGGTCTGCAATAACATGTAGATAGCGGTTATGTTATAACACAAAACCATCAGAAAACAAATCTATAGCAGTTATTAATGTAAGCAATAGGAAGGTAAGGTCCCAAAACATCTACTTATTCCTCGTCTATCATTGCCTTTCTCAGTCTTCACTTGACTTTCTGCATGCTATTTCCTTGTTTAGACTGGTGTGTGGCTTGAAACCTTACATACAATAAACATGTTACAGCTGGTATGATTTTACATAGAGGAAAAACCTGTTTAAGAAAATATGAACAATGCATGACAAAAATGAAGTTCCTGAAGATGACCCAAACAATGCTTTCTGTTAGAAAAGACAAAGGTCAGATATAGGGATAGCTGAACTTAAAATTTTGTTTTGTTTTTACAAAAGAGGAGACTGGTACTGTGTCCAGTTTTGGGCACCACAGTATAAGGAGGACATTGAGATGCTGGAGTGGGTCCAGAGAAGGGCAACGAGGCTGGTAAGAGGTCTGGAAAACATGCCTTATGAAGAGTGGCTGAGGCAATTGTGGTTGTTTAATCTAGAGAAGAGGAGACTGAGAGGAGACCTTATTGGTCTCTACAACTACCTAAAAGGAGGTTGTAGAGAGGCTGGTGCTGGTCTCTTCTCTCAAATTACTTACAATAGGATGAGAGGAAATGGCCTCAAGTTGTGTCAGGGGAGGTTTAGATTGAATATTAGGAAGAAATTCTTTACTGAGAGAGTGGTCAGGCACTGGAACAGGCTGCCTAGGAGGGTGGTGGAGTCACCATCCCTGGAGGTGTTTAAAAAACGAGTAGATGTAGCACTTGGGGTTATGGTCTAGCGATTAGGGAGATGTTGGAATGATGGTTGGACTTGATGATCCTAGAGGTCCTTTGCAATTATAATGATTCTATGATTTTATTTTACATGAAAATGGTCAGCCCTGATTTTTGCCTGGTGGGATAGGAGTGAGTTAGTCTTGATATTAGTTTTAGTTGCTGCTGGAGGGAAACCTTTCATGTTTTTCTTCATCTTCCATGAAATTATAAACTTAGAATTCAGTGCACTCTCCCTCCTAAACTTCCATTTTCATCTACATCTGCGTAGAATGTATAAACTATATATACACAACATAATATACATTAAAAGTACACGTGCATGTGAGCACATTTGTATAGCACAATTACGAATAGAAACCTTGACAATGTATCTATATAGTCTGTAAAACTCCAAGTAATTTAGGAACAAGTCACACTTTAAAAGTTCAGAGATGTTTAAAGTATTGCAAAAACTAGTCTGTGAGAATGTCAGCTCTTTTGTTCCTTGTATGTATCAAATTCAGTGGTGCATCATAGGAAATAGCATTGAATCCTGTTAAAGTGTTCCTCTTGGGAATAAAGATCGTTTACATATCTTAAAATCATGTCCACCAGCCATGTGTTGCTCTGCATTAGTTTTGAAATACAATGGCATGTCCTGATGGAGACTTAAGAGAGCAGAGAGGTGGAGCAGTGGATGATGGGAGGAGGGGGAATCAGTGGAAAAGGGCTCAGGCAGGAATTCTCACTCCACAGTCTCAGTAAAGACAGTATTTAGACTATTTATATATAGGCTATAACTGTATCCGGAGCCTAAATTAGCTCTGACTTCTGAATTTTCAGCATCAGAAGTGAAACAGCTAAACAGCTTTAACCACTTCTGAGGGGTCATGAATATCCTCCCAGGCATTGGCATATTGCTCTCCTCTACATGTTTTTGTTGATGCACATCTTTCTGGACAAAAACTGCCGAATACCCAAGAGAACTTTAAAAAAATATCAGCCTTGGATTTAGTTTTGTCTTTCTGTTTGGCCCTAATTACCATTTCCCAAAGAGTTCAGCCTCATCATCATCTTTCTATCCAGTTTCTCCAGCAAGGGTTTGAACATTTTTCCCTATTGTACCTGAAAGTTAGAAAGCAACAATCAGCATCTGATTTTACTATAACTGTATGAGAGTCTAAATACTTGTAAGATAACAGGTTCTCAGTGACTCGACTGCCTTGTTAGAAGCATTAGAAAATTATGCAAAATGCTCATTTGACTTTCAGGGTGTCAAGGAGAAAGAAATACTGTGGATGATATATAGGTATAGGACCAATGGTTCTGTGTCACTTCCTGTTATGCTTTATCAAGCCTTTTTTCAGAGTGTTTTGAAGGATGTTTGCTTTACTCGTGCGTTGCACATGTGAGGGTTTTCACAATGATGCTTTGTGAAGAAATATTAAAGATTGTTACTAATTATATAGCAAAAAAAACCCCCCAAACAAACAAAACCCCCAACCAAAAACCCTTGTATATCTTGGTAAACTCTTTAAAACAAAATGAAGGAAAACTTTCAGAGGTAAATCTCCCAGTAAAGGCTTGGCAACCCTGAAACACATTTGCAGCCAAATCTCTTTAGCTCGAGGTAACCACAGAAGAAGGCTTTCACTGAAATTCTGGCAAATAATCCACAGTTTATACTGTGACTGAAAAAAAATACAAAAGAAAATAGAAAAGAAACCCATACCTGTTATTACAGATGATATATCAGTTTTAATGGGGTTTTTTTCTGACAAAATGCTTGGTTTTACTTTTTTTTTAGAGTAAGTTTCTTTGTACAAAGCAAAATTGCTTTCTTATATACACCAGAGCAGCTTTATGAATTTTAAATGACTTAGCCGCAGCACATATAATAAACTTTGGATGCTAGACACAACTGGTTTGAATAAAATATTTACTTCTCTTTTTGGTCTTTAAAATGTTACTTAGTCTAAAAGATATTTTAATAAATGTATAAAACATGTTCATCAAAATGTAAAATTAATAGAGTGAATATTTCTTTCCAGATACTTTTGCAATTGATTTTGCCAAGGGTAGTTTTGTTCAGATGCAATCTCTGTTTATTCACTGAGGGCCTCTTCATTATATTTTATACAATTTCACTGTGTTTTCTATATCATGTATTTTTCATACTGTAAAATTTTAATTTTAGCCTTATTGCAGAATGATTCTATTTATTACTATATGCGATGTAGAGCCATATGAAAAAGGACAAGAGCAACTTGTTGTAGTAAAAGAGATGAATGGTCAGACTACTCTCTTCCCAGGGATTTGGATGGTTGCAAGTCAAAGTTACCTCAGGCAATGCCTGACCGGGCTCTGTAAGTCCTCTCTTGTCAAGATCTTTCTTAGGACAGACATCACCAGAGAGAAGAACTTACTCGAACTATGTATATAGAAGCTACCTTTTACTGACAAGTGGGCACATGTATTAAAATCTGAAAGTACTCTTCTAGGATCAGACAGACACTGCAGTTGCAAACAAAGGAAATGGTGAAAATTAGACTAACCATGGCAAAGCTTGACTTGATATAAAGGGGTTTATTGTTTAGCTTTGGTTTGTTTAAAATGTTTTCCCTGCACATATACAAGATTCATTTTTAATATTTTGATATTAGCAGTTTCTGTTAATTTTACTGCTGAAAGATTATGGCCAAAAAAAGAAAAAGAACATTAGAAAACAATTCAAAGCAAGGTGCCCTTTTGTCATGCCATAATTTGCATGGCTCTGGTTTTAAAGCTTGAAGAGAACAGTACATGTTCAATAATTCATGCTCTCTAATTAAACACTGACTGTGCCTAGATGAATTTTATTTTAAACAGAAGTGTGTCCTTAATGTTTTCTGTAACAACAAATTGTCAGAAAAGAAATCGTGTTTATTTTCCCAGTTGGTTCAGAACATGGCAGTGGATTCAGTACAGACTCCATCTATTCCTTTGATGGTTTTGTTCATGGCCTTGGGAGACTTGGCCACCAGAATCTGACTCTATATGCATATATCCTCAGTAAGCTGCATATACCAAGGAAATTGGTACTGTGTGTTCTCACTGCCTACAAATAGCTTATCTTCCACTACCTAAGATAGAAATACAGTTTGAGTTAATTTCTATGAGTCAAAAGATGTTTGAAAGCACACTACAAAGAAATCAGCACTCTAGATTAGCTAAACATTTTGGCATTTTTACTCCTTTATTAGATACATCTGCTTTTAATATCTAGCTGTGACATACATAAACCACCTATCAACACTTCAGGCTAGCACACCTATCCTCTTCTATCTCTTTGTCTGTAGTCAATTTGCCTTTTGACGCAGACCGGTCCAGACTCATAAACATCATCAGGCTTG
>VYZX01017674.1:84990-101257 GCA_013401335.1 Brachypteracias leptosomus
CTGCGTTGAAAAAGAAGTTGTACACATAGGAGGATATTCTTTATGTAAAAGAAGTGCAATTAAAAAAACACCTTGAAAACAGAATCTTGAGAGTCATAGACCGAGAAGACAAAGTAACCGCTGCTGAATCCTGCCAGAAGATCCTATTTTCCCCCTTTTGCTCTTGTACTCATTACTGCTTTTGTAATAATCTGTCTCACACTACATAAACTCAGGAACTTCAAAGCAAGCTTTCAAATCTATAGCATACAAGGCCCTATTATTATAAAGCACAGTGCATTCACAGTGTCCATATTCATGAAGACTAGGTTTGAGAGTGCATTGTGTCAAATCTTGAATGAATCCCTGCCACATCACAATACATTTAATAAGTATTTTTATTTACATCACAAAATTGATTTGCCTACAGGAATAATATGAAAGCATGACATTAATGACAATGGATGAATTCCTGCTCATCCAATTTTTCTATGGTACTGAATGGTCTAACAGTATAATCACTCGATGTAACTGTTCAAGTACTCTATGCTCCAGAACTACCTTTGCTATGACCACCTTCTCATACATCTGTGAATAGAAGCAAGCAACAAGGCTTACTACTGACTAAACAAGGATGTCTGAAAGCAGGAAAATCTGCTGTTAGCTTTTCCCTATATGTTATCCTTTAAGCTATTTTAAATGGCATCCCACCATCCTCTATAGTTAGAGCAAAAGTGGCCTGACTTGTTGCATGTCAAGTTGAGATGCCACCTTAGAAGGCCCTTTGCATCATGTGGTAGGTCATGCATCTTGTTTTCAGATTGGAGGTTGTCATAGGTCTTATTGTTTTACCATCTTGTTTCTACCTGACCTGCATTAGCAGTGAGTTTAATGGAATTTGATTAAAAATACAGCAAAAGGAAGGGTTACTCTTTATGGACTATGCTTTCCATAGCTTAAATACTACATGAGCTACAACCAAATTAGTTTTACCATCTTTATTTTAATTGTGTGTAATTAAATGTTCTATCAGCCTTCCCTAAAGTATTTCTCCAAATGATTCTCCTCAATTAGTGTAATTACTGATGTTCTGGAAAGAAAAAAAAAAAATATATAAAAGAAAGAACCAAGGCAAAGAGATAAATAAATAAGACCAGACTGAGATACTTGTTACTCAATACATGTCAAGCAACAGGTATAATTTATGCTTAGAATGACAATTACTGATCTTTACACCTTTTATTAAATAAATTATCGGTTTAGTCAACAGTGATAATCTCTGCAATCCATATTATTTTACTCAGTGTAGTGAAATATTACAACAAATAACAAAATGAAGTTGATATATTGATAAGTTTTTGTTTGAAGTTGCACCTGTGTGAGTATCCTCAAGCTATCTTGGCCTAATATAATAAGACTGAATGAGAGTGATTTTCTAAAATAGGAATTTAATGTTAATTTAATTATCATCTCTGCAGCTGACAGAAAGGTCATTGCTTACTGCAAGTCAACAGAATGAATGTACAGTAGAAATGCAAAAGCCCAACGAACTAACCTATACGAAGTATTTTAGTCAGCAAAAGAATAAGACATCAGGTTTAGGCAAAATGTTACCCCTGTGGCAGAGCTAGAGCAAAGTATACTCAGCATATGGCACTTCCCCCTCTATCCTGGGCTATTTAGAGAGATAAAAAACAGGATTGTCACCTTCTACACCAAGGCACTCTACCTGGGTCCTGTGTGCCCTGAATAAATATACCAAAAGTTTTCTTTGTGTCCAAGGAATAAAGCACATGCAGCATGCTCTATGAAAGAGCCTCTGAATCCTCCCTCCAAGCAGTTTCATGCAAATCTGAGCCCCGAGTACTCTGATTTAGCCTAAACTCTGAGCTTTTATTACATACTGAACCTGGCGACATCAGGGAAAAAATGCAATGTCATATTCATCCGCTGTGCATTGATAGAAACTGATAGGCATGCATTAGTCTTGACAGCAAGCAGTGAATAACTGAAAGCTGCGTACAAAAAAGTTGAATCGTTGCCATAGATTAAATAGATACTGTGCATAGATTGATAGGTACATAGATTTTCTTTTTGAGGAACAAAAAACAACAACAAAAAGGTGGCTTACCCACGAACCATATGCAGGATGAATTGGTGACAGAAGCCAGCTTAAGGCAAAGAAAAAAAATCCAAACCCAGCACACAACTTTGAAAGTTCCCATGTTTATACATGTCAAATCCTGACATCTTTCCCTTGACAGGTTGGTTCATTTTATAATACATCTATGCACAATGTCTCTGCACTTTTAGGAATACTGATTAGACATCTGAGAGTTAAAACAGTAGCTCTTGCAGTGGGACTGCAAATATTGTTCTGATTATTCTTACTTATGAGAGGGGAGGATAGGGTAATGGTATTAAAGAAAACTATGTCAAGTATAGAAACGAACTGAAATTTTAATTTTATCAAGACAAATTCAAGTGAAATCAACAAATGAGAAAACTTTCTGGTTTTGAAGGGCTGGCTTCTCTGGGTACAGTGGAATCTGCAGGGAGGAGACAGTCCTCTCCTGGTAGTGCTGGACAATAGCCATACAAATCTTTGATCCTTTTCTTCCGCCATCTTCTCCTGTTGAAGAGTGATGTGGAAAGCACACTACCCCCAAACTTGAAGATTTCTTCTCTCAGAAATGGCCAGAAAGTACTTTTCTTTGCCCCTTTCGCATATGCCAAATTGATGACACATTTTTCTCCCTTTTAATAAAGGGAGAAAGCTACAGTTCAAGGTACTTGATTTGTTACAGATACTTCTTCTGACCTTGAGCCCTTTGTCCTCTCACTATAAATAGCTGGCAAAGTCACACTGAACTGAAATGGGGGTATGTGCTAACATGTCCCCACATTACTTCATGCAGCCGATTGTGTACGGGGCACAAGCCTGCTGGGAAATAAATTGCAGCATGGTACTCTTAGTAGTATGTCCTCAAAGGAAATGCACTAAGTTGGTTTCTGCATTGATGCTCTCACCAGTAAAACAAAAAGGAAGCACAGGACAAGGGTATATATATGTGTATAACATAAGTATAGGGGAGTCCTAAGAGGCTGTATGTATGTGTACAGAAAGCTCTTGATCTGTCTGCAGAGCCATGTGTACCAGTGCCCTGCAGTGTTTGGTCCCAGGCTCTGGATGCTGAGTGATACTCTGCTGGCATCCACAGCATTTTGCATCTCATGTACTCTGAGAGGGGACGGAGCAATGAGTGGCAGAGCAGATATGCCACGTTCATGTTTGTGGCACAGTGAACATGCCATGTGGAAACAACACTTCTCAAAGTTCCCTGAGAATTTTCTTCCTCCTGTGTGTGCAGAGCAACATCGTGACCTCGATCTGTGAAGTGGGAAGAACATAACATATAGTGGTCTGCAAACCATTTGTGGGACAATTGCTTATGGTCCACAAGGAGCTAATTGGTTACATGATACTACTTTTTCCCTTTGTTTCTGACTGGGAAAAAACCCAAGGGAATGAAAGGAATAAATAATGTAAGGCATAAAACTGGACAGGCATCCAAAAATATCAGCACGTGCTGCGCTATAATACTGGGAAACATCCTCATTTAACATACTGCTGCATATTTTTATGCCCTGTGAAATTTGCCTATAATATATCTGTATATATACATGATTTTAATTCACAGATATAGTTTTGTTATGGCTGCCACACTATTACATGACATTGCCATGCTGTTACAGTTCTCAGTTGTTTTAAACAGTGAGTATAGGTTTGACAAGCAAGTGAATACATCATGTCAAATAAAAGGATTTAAACCAGCAACAAGCCTGTAGGTTGCCTGTGGCACAGCCTCCTCTAGTGAGGTTGGGATTTTGGGAGGGACACCTTTCTGGAAAGATCTCCTGGGTTAGAAATGGTCTGGATTACTTCAGTTAAGAATTATGTCTCCCAGGTACAGCTGAGATGGAGAGTTAGAGTTGTACTTAGCATCATTCAATAAATTCAACACAGCTTCGGTTTAATTGTATGTTCTTAATTGAGTTTGCATTTGTAATTACAACTCTAATAGAGATGTTTTCAATAACAAACTTATTTTCTTTTTTTTTTTTTCCTTAAGAAGAATTAAGCAATACCTGATTTTTAAGATATGATATTATATGATCTGATGGGAGCGGCTTGGTTTAGGGTTTTTTTTCACCCAGCCTTCTGATTTGCTACTTCTTCACTTTGGATTTTGAATGTTATTTCTTAAAAGGTTGACAGGTAACTCTCCTGGTGCTCATTTTTGGTTAAAAGTTAGGACCAAGATCAGGTTTTTCCAGACACACCATGTGCTGTGAAACTTCACACCAAATTTCCTTTTACAGCTGTGTCAGGGCCTGAGAGGCACTAATAGGTGTTACTAGCCCTGACCAGCCTCACCTGGGGCCTCCACCCATGCCCATCACCATTGGCCTGGAGACCTATTTAACCACCAGCCCTTTCCCTGAGCTGCTCTTTGGTTTTCTTGGACCTTATCTGGGCTTTCTTTTCTTGCCCTTACTCAATGCTTGCTGGAGGGTTGGTGAGGTCTGCTGTTCCTTGGCTTCTCTAGAGGAACTACCTGTGTTTGTGGCCACCTGAGAAGCAGGTAGGTGCTTTTCTCACTATTTCACTAGGAGGCCTTGGTTGCTATTGCTTGCCTACAAAAAAAAGTGTCTGGTTTCTTAGAAGAGAGAAAATATGCTCAGTGCCTTTGGAGTTTCTTAAGAGTAGGAACAGGATTTGGCAATGGGATGTTGAGGCTGTAGTCTTTAATGAGTGCAGCAGTAGGTGCTTTAAATGATTGAAACTGGCTGTGTTTGCCTCTCTGCTTTTCCCAGTGCTGGCATCTGCGGGTGTCAAATGCATCCAAACCACTGCTATTAGTGACTATAGAAAACTTGACTCAAGGTGTGCAGCTGCTTATAAAATACAAAACTTAACGTGGGAGAACTGAGGAAGTTTTTCTAGGTGACTAAATTTCTTAAGGAGCGATCTTTGAGTGATGAACAAACTTTGCACAAGAATCTAACAAAAAGAAGGGCAAAGTTTAAATCGGCTGTCCTGCGCAAAAGCAAACAAATATAAGTGGAAATAAAGCACTGATAACAGATGTCATGAATAGCTAAGGCTGATGGAGAGTATCCACTACACTTCCTTTCCTTGGCAAGCACTGGAGGCTCACCAGGGACCATGAGACGAGTCCTTTGGTCACCAAAGCACTCTTGTCATTGTGAGCAGCCTTCCTCCAGCAGTGTTCCCAGCCCCAGCTGCTTCCTGTTGGGGTGCTTCAGTGGGAACCAAGTGCCTTTGATCACATCAACCCACACGCTGGTCTCCCACCACAGCTCTGGTTCCCAGTATTCCCAGCTTCCCCACACCACCCACCAGGGCTGTGATTCCCCCTTATTTTCTCATAAGTCTGATACTATAGTCTTTCAAGTTACTGAAACTTGCAGTTCAGCACCCACCTACAATCATTTGATTGCCTGAAACTTTCCCCTCCATATCTGCTTTTCTTTTCTTTCTCATTATCATTCAGCTCTCGTTAGATAATATTTAAACAATCTTTCTTGCAATCCAAATGGCCAGTGAAAAAGTAGCCAGTCATGGCTGATGGAAAGGGGCAAAGAGATACCCTTCCCAAGTGGGATGAGAGAAGGAAAGCTTGGGTGAATGAGATTAGTCTTTTTTATTTCTTTATCAAACTAAGATCAGGTGACTTCCCAAAAAGTACAGAATAGAGGTGTTTTATTTCTGCTGATGTTGGTTGATTAGATTAATTGTTGACCAGACCATGAAGCACAGCAGAGAAGTTTAACTGCAGAGACTGGAATAAAGGGTAAAAAAGATAAATACATAGCTTATGTTATTACAGCTGAGGAAACCCATGATGAAAGATCACTTCTTAATGACTTGTAGACCTTAGAAGTTTGGGGTAACATTTTATTTTTAACAATGGCTTGTGACCTTTCACCCCTAGGGCAATAATGTTGGATATGTCTATGAAAAGGAATACATATGGATCCCTTACCCCTGCTAAAAATAAAATTCCATTTGGAACATCAAACTAAAATTTTTATTGCCTGTAATAAAACTCTTGGGAAGTAAAACATGCTTTCTAGATACTTTCACATCAGGGAACTCAGCTGTGCTCAAACCTTGGCATGTGAAATAAAATGTTCATGTAATGTAATAACAATTCAACATTGCTATTTCCTCTTCAGCTGCCTAACAATTAGTATCAGATTTAACTTTCTGTGTGTATAAAGGTGTCAATGTCAATTGAGCTTGATCTTGCTTTCTCTGCTTCTTATTCTACCCTACATAAAGCTCCAAAATTCATTCATTTCTTACATGGGATTCTTGGATTATAACTATTTAGTATTAAAAACCCAAAAGACTGAAGGTGAAAATTTCTGATGAAAGAGATGATCTTTTTGTATCAGCTTATTATACATAACTTGATAATGCACCTGTAGCCATATGACCATTTGCAAGCGCTTTGGACTAGTAGTTATAGGAGATTTTGGGAGTGTTCTGTGATGTTAGAATTTTTAAATAAATCGGATGTCCTTTCATTTGTGCAGAAGGTGTTTGTTTTCTCCTTGGAATTGTGTTGGGTATCACAAGAATCTCTGCATGAACAACGAATGATGTATTTGAAGGATGTGATTGCTTTTATGGGAGAGAAGCCCAATTCTTTTTCCTTTAGCTGTCTTTATAGTAATGAGAACACTGGTTAGGATGCTCTACACAAACACAGCATTTATGACGACTCCTAGCAAAATAGACAAGAGATATATCAGAAAGATATTTCAATCTGTCTCTCGAATTTATTGAGAAACTAATACAAAGACATCATGAGGAAGCATTTTGGGGATGGAGCCTTTGATCTAGACAGTTCTCCCCCTATTAACACACTTGTCATCCGTTTACCAAAGTAGGAATTTAGCAGGAACTAGCAAACATAATAGCCTTGCCTATGCTTTGGTCTTCATGAACTGATAGCGGAAGAAGCCCTGTAAGTTTGAACTAATTCTTCTCCTGAAGAATACACCTGACTCTCCATGACACTGGTACAGTTTACAACAAGGTACAGGCGTCAGATTTGCTAATTGTTCAGTGAGGGAGGGGAGTGGAAAATAACTCTGTCAGCCTTGTTGGAACCATCTGAGAAACCTCTTAGATTGCTTCTGCTTTTGTCCTTCTTTTACAAGGTTTCCCATGGGAAAAGGAAAATCTAACCCAAAATCCAGGGATAACTTATTTCCATTAACTTTGCTGGTTTTCATTATCTTTGTAATTGATAATAAACACCTAATAAAAATTTTTCACATTCCTTCACAATTTCTTTGCTAAAGAAAAAAAAAAAAAAAGGAAAACTTAATGGTGAGGGAATAGTACATTGCAAGGGTATTTTTTTTTATATATAAACAAAGACTGCTTCCATATAGGGATAAGAAGATTAAATTTCTTTAATAGCTGGGGAAAGGCTTGCTTGCTTTAAATAACTATAGAAACTTCCTTTGTGGTGCAGCATTCCAGAGTGAGGCCACATAATCTCTCGGTGCATGTAAATTGCTGTGTGAATTATGTTACAGTTATGAATTTAGAACTTAACTGTGACTGACTCTGAAGGGAGGAAAAATTCTCTCTCCATACAGCCATAGAAGAATTACCCAGGCCTTGGCTCTGGGACTTGACATGAGTGTTGGCAATGTCAAACACTTGGATTCTTCTCAAAAGCAAATGCAGGAGGAGAATGAGGGAGTTTATTTCATTTTTTTCTGTGTGTCAGCCCATGTACTTGCAAATATGTTGGATTCCAAAGAGTAGCACTGCAAAAAGTGCTGCTGAGTTTCTGCTCCTGGTCTTCCAAAACAGTGAGAGAGTCCTCAGAGAGGTACGTGGCTTGTCTGGCCAAGCCAGTGTGTGCCATGTTTCCTTTTTCCCCTAGGACACTGTCCAGATGTCCCACATCCTTCCAAAGGCTAGGCCTGGAGAGATGGCTTATTACTTGGCAATTAGCAGTTTGTTAAAATAATATTGTAATAGCTGAGATAAATGAGGTGGCTCTCAAAATATTTTCCATGGATAATAACCTTTTTCATCTGAGTGGTCAGAAGGTGCACTTGGCTCTTGTTTCTTTAGTTAAGTATATGTAAACAAGTACTGCATACATGTTAATGTCTCTTTGGTGTGAAGCAGTGTGAAGTTAGTCTATAAAACTACAAGTACATAAACCTCTGAACACACAGTTTCTACTATAACGGTGGAAAGGAACTGAATTAAAAAGGATGGAACCCAGTACTTCAAGTTTAGCAGAAAATAATTTGGAAGGAAATACTGCATTCAAATGAACATCAAAAGCACATCTGTATGTTTTATTACACTTTGAAAATAGTCATGCGTTGCTGATGATGGGAAGAAATTTACTGTCTTCCTGTTCAGAACCAGCATGTTCTCATAACCATCTGCTGTGTCCTCTATGCAGATCTACAAAGCACTTCTTAGAAAATAACTAAGCAAATTGGAGAAATTAGGCATGGGTAAGAAAATGAGCAAGCTGGAGCTGAAAATCTTCAAATCTTATTCAAAGTATTACCTAAGATGAATAAATAAAACAAAGACTGTAGCTCACTACATCATTATTACTGAGATTTATATCCTTACTATTTGTAGTAATTAATATTCATTTTCTCATTTTAATATCTAAATATATTAGCTGTTATATTATTATGGCTAATTTAGCCCCAGTTAGAGTCCCTTTGTGCAATGGCCGATAGCAACATTTTCATATCCATTTTTGGTGTACATTACAAGATCCATTTAAAGAGCCACAAGTGTGTTTATGAGCATTTTTGTAAAGACTTATTGTAATTGGCTTTTACTGTGTGTGTTGTAGGAGGCAATATATTGTGATTTCACATAATTTAAGCTATAATGAGCGAAAAAATGTTTACCATTAAAATTGCAACTGCTCTCTCTTCCTCCTCTCTGCAATTGGAAAATGATCCTTTTCATTAACTGTAGTTCTTAAACTGTTTCAGTACATTATTTTCTTAGCTGTATTCTGACTGTAAAGCTCAAGTATCAATGGGATGGAATGTCAGTCTATATTTCTTTATGTGAATTATTTGCCCCAAATGTATGTAGTCTATAATTTCTGTGTGTGTATGTGTGACTGCATATTGAAAGTGATTATACTGGATCACTTTGAGACCTATCCTTCCAAATGAGTCAATGGAAGTTCTGTTTTTGACTTCGATGGAAGAAGGATCTAGCCCTAAATGAAAAGGCTTTTCCCTGTTTGGAGACTTTTGTGGGATTACATTATCATTCAGTTCAGCTGAGCTTTGGCATATGCAGGTCACTTCAGGATATTTTCATGCTTGGGACCAGATGGAAAATGTCTTTTGCAATCAACAAAAAGCTTGCATTGTTGACATTTCAAATTTTTTTCTACTACTGTAACTAATTTGCTTTCTACAAAATTTAACAGTGTCCAAAAATGATTACAAATACTTTGCAATGAGATTACTTTCATGGTTCAGAGAGTATGCAGTGTCACAGAAATTCACTTTATTTTGGTATGCTCAGATTCAGCTTGAACTGCATCTATGGCTTGGGTAGCTTAACTGATACATTATTTGACTTCCTTGTGGAGTAGCTTTATGGTTGCTCAGTCCAGTAATGAACCTATCTGAAAACTCTAATCATATCCTGGTAATTGGATTTCTCTCACAGACTCTTCCCTTCTTCACAACAGGTTATGTGACAAAAGGCTTCCATCCGTGCAGGAAAAAGAGTGCAGAGGAGAAAAGGTGGATGGGGGAACTCCCATAACCTTAGCAGATGGACAAGCACCCTGATCTGCCTCCTGCTTAGACTGTCCTGGGAGGATGGTCAGTCCCATGGTCTGGGAGCAATGCCCATCATGATTATTCAAAGGAAAGGCCCTACTGGGCTGAGGAGGATGCTGTCTGAAAAGGATATGAGACTTCTGGGGTGAAAGGGAAAAACATTGGGGTGAGATATAAGGCACAGGTGTCTGGTGCCAGCAGCTGGAGCAGGTGAGGGCCTTCATGCCAGTGTGATGGTTAATGAGTATCAAGCTGGGCTAGTTGGTAAGTGAAACAAGTGGATTGACAGCCCAGGTGTGTGTTCAGGACTGAGGCTGCAGGAGCTGGCTACTAGAGAGACCATGGAGTTTGGGGACTGCTTGAGACCTCTTTGTGTGTATCTCCCTCTGCGTGTGAAGGACTGGAGATGGGAGGATGCAAGGGCTGGCATCTGAGTAGGGTGAGCATAAAGCCAGTTACTGGAGGGATAAGTTGTGTGGATCTGCGTGTTGGTGGGTGTGAGGTGTGTATCAGCAGCTTGGGTGGGGCTGTGGGCCTCAGGGCCTGCATGTCCAGACACCAAAAACCAGAGGTCCAGGAGCACCTACTGGATGGACCAAGTTGTCTAGCACAGCTACTGCAGGGATGCAAATAAATGTGTGTATCTCACAGAGTGTTAAGCTCTGTATGAGATGATCAGTGGGGCAGAATGTGAATCTCTGTTAGGTATTTGGGAATCCAGGCCTCCAGTTTGGAGCACTGCATGCCCAGACTACCAGATGACCTGCTGCACAACATGATGAGGCCGTACACATTTCCTCTACACATTCTTTCCATCATTTTTCCTTGCGTGACTCAGAGTAGATGGATAAATCCTTCTCAAACTCTGTCCTTGTCATGACAGAAGAGTCACTGAATTGGAAAAGGATTGATGCTCTAACCTGCAGCTCTGCTTCTGAAGTTACAGGAGCTCCTAGTCTACTTTTATGAAGAGAAGTCTCTCGCAAAACCAAGTTAACTGGTTGTTTTGGACATCTCACCATATACTTGAATAGTTATTAGATAGAGACAAGTGTCCAGATAAGAGAAATAATGCATGAGATAGTTTAAAAAAAAAAAGCAGAGGTAATTACAAACTTATATATTCTTTTCAGATTTGCATGTGGAAATCTTCTTAAATTGGCAGCTCCTAGATCTTGAAAAACATCCAGAGATTCTAATAAAGAGAGATCATTCAGAAATCCTCTTCCAGAAACAGTTGTTTTTAACTCTGCTTTTCTTCTTATTGAGGTAGGAAAGTGCCACTGGCTGCGCTATTCTACAGCACATGCCCAAATCAACCACCTCATTTCTATGGTGAAAGGAACTTATTATCTCATCCTGACACAGGAGATCTTACAAAGAACTTTCTTTCCTTATTCTCCTCTTTGGGCACCCTGTTGGTCATGGCCTTTGCTCAAGCTTTTGAGTGACCAGTGCAAGTTCTGGAGGTTATCTGATTAAATTCTGTACACTGCTGCCTGCTTTCTCTGTAAACACCTGCCTACTTAGCTGAATACTAACACTACATGCTTTGGAGCATGTTTTCTGTGTCTGAGAATTTAGTATCAGGCAAGCATTTGTAACCTGATATATTGAGCCAGCAATCAGTGATTTCATCCTTAGTCTTTAACATATTTAGCTATGCAGACCTTGTGATATTTAATTAGTAATATAGAATAAATCAATGCTTTAAGATAGGTAACATAAGTTTAAGATAGTTTCTCACAAAATTAAGAATAAGAATGATCATTACAAAAGATTATCAATAAGCATAAGTTATTTTTCTGCCACATGGCAAACACTTAGGCTCTCACATCTACTTGCATAGATGTCACCTCAAACTTACATGCAAGTTGTTTTGGCCTTGGTTAGATTTCCAGAGGTGTAAATCAGATTTCAAACTCAAGTTAATTTTAAAAGGATTTTTTTCCATGGACAGCTTTCAGCATAGAGTATATATACTAGAAAATCATTTCCTTTTCTTATATTAAGTATAATGCTTCTGTTTAGTCAAATAGGTTGTCTTTAGTTTCTAATAAATAGGTAGTACCTACATCTAAAATCAACCACAGTTTGAGATCATTATTCAATAAAAACTTAGATGTAAAGACAGGCATTTTCTCAAGGATTTCTTTACATGAAAGATTAGAGACAAACTTCAAGCAGATGCTCTCATTTGAGACCATCTTAGCTTACATGTAAGAGATTTTTCTGTTTTGTAATCCATGTTTGAGGTTTTTGCAGAAAAATGTCATGCATTCAACTGTCAACAGTACAGAAGAAATGGATGTAGGGTCTCCTTGCATTCTTCTGCTTTCTAGAAGACAAATGATATGTACATGTCTGTCCATAATCCATCTAAACTCTGTAGTAGTGCTATAGTATTTCTTGAAACTGAAAAAAACCAAACCAATCCAACTGATTTAAAGAAGCCAGCTTTCAAAAATGCATCCCATTGAAGAGTTTCAAGGAACAGCTTGAAGATAATACTCTACAGAGGAAGGATCCATAATTTTGCCTTACAGCACTAAGTAAGGCTCAGCAGCAAGGACCAGGGCTGGAGATTCTGCAGAAGTTCAGGTTGTTTTCCTCACATGAGCAAAGTCTCACTGGAACTTAATGTTTTGACTTAACTGTTAAGAGTGGGAAAAAACCCCATGATGCTTCTGGATATGCACAGTAGAAAAACTGTATGATCGTCTCTTTAACCTCCCAAAACTGTATGATAATCTTTTTAGCCTCCTTTCTTTTCTTTTCTTGAAGACTTCACAGTAGGAAAAAACTTTAGTTTCATTTCACAAAGCTTTTCGTTTTCACTTACTGATTCACTAGAAAATTTGAGAATAATTTTCAAATAATTGCAAAACAATATTTTTCTTTTTTTTTTTCAGAAATTGTCAAAATAAAGAACTAATTTTTCTTTTTGCCTCACCCTGGAAAATGTGTTTCCAGAATAGCCTAATATGGGATCTGCAGTTCAGGCTTTAACTCTTAATCCCTGTATAACAACCAGGTTTTGATAGATACCAACTTAAAACTGAAAAAAGTAAAACTCAAGTTCTCTACCTTGAAGAAAATGTAAATTTGTCATGATTTTAAAATAAATGGAAAGCAGAGCATAAAATTACTGTAGTACATAACTAAATATAGAGGTTTAAGCACTTTATTATTGCTCAAGTTTCCAAGAGTTTTTATGCAATCTTTCAAAGCTAGATGCCTAAGATGTCAGGTATTTCATGTTACAAGAAGAAATGTGGTGTTCAGAAAGCTCATTTTAAGCACAGTAATGGAAAAGGTAACCCCTTCCTGCTGTGCTTGCAGCGGTGGTAGAAAATAAAGGTCCTTTCTGTTGTGCTGACCACCTGGGCTGTGGCTGACAAGAGGCAGCATGAGAGGGTTGACTCTGCTCTGAAAGGTGGACAGGAGATGGCAGGGCACACACAGCTGTGTTTTTGGAAAAGCATGGGGACTGCTGTAGCTGAGACATACTAAAAACCATGTATTCAGAGCTTGATAAAAGACCAGTACTTCTGTTATTCCTGGAGAGAAGGTGTCAGGGCCTCATTTGGTGTTGTCTGAGTTGTCGTTTGTTTCTTGGTGTGCTCTTAAGAGTGTTGTGGTGCTCCTCTCTGAAAATGGGCAGATGATATTGGTACAGCATTTCTGTGGTTTGTTTTGCGTGATTCTACTTGCTAAAATGTGCTAAATACATCTACTTAGCTGCTATTTGTCTTGTAACATTAAAGTCTCAAGCTATATAAATTACCTTTTTGAGTCTGATGGCTCTTGAATTTTATTTACAAGAAAAGCTGTCTTGTTTTTAAAAAAATATTTGAGTTGTAGGTATTCAGTTGTGTTATTTGCCTGCTTATTCTCTAAGATAAAAGGAACTGAGGAAATTGGAAGATTGATTGTAATATTAGTGAGGTGTCTGCTCTGAATTGCTGAGTTACTTCTAGTAATGTATTTTGTGTTGATCCTTGGTAATGTATTTCAGATTATAATCCTGAGAATTCTTTGGGTGAGGAAAACATCTTTGTCAGTGACTGAGGGTTTAGTTGTATGAATGAAAACATAATTTTAATAATTTACATTCATTTTCTTAAAAGTGTTTATGCCTAAGGCTTTTAATTCAGATGACCCTCACACATGACAACCCTGGCAATAGATAGTACCCAACAGATGCAGTGGTGTTAATGCTGCCTCTTTTTTTTGTTGTGTGATTTTTATTTTTTTTTAATCTATTCAGAGGAGAATGCCTTAAGTTTTGAGTTATAGGTGGATTTGGAGTCCTTAATCAAGGAAAAACCTTTTTAGCTGTCCTCAGAAATTTACTTTAGAAGACAAAGAGGAGTAACAGACTTAATTTGCAGCGAAGATTATTTGATTCCTCTCTAGATAAACTGTGAAATATTTATACAGCAGAGTGCTGTTTTCTGTGGCGGTAACTTTTCCCTATATACATGCACACGCACCCTCGTACATTGCCTTTTCAGCAGCAATCCCCAAGCCAGAGTTAACCTGACCTGATGCTTCCATAGGACACAGCCCTGTGCCAAGAAGATATTAGCCTGATTTCTCAAAGCTGTGTAAAGCCTGAATTAACAATTCCAGACTTTAAATAGGAATAAACAGCTCAGGTGTTTTACAGCTCTGTGTTAATGTGCCATGATTTTAATTTGAGGAAGAGGGCATTGTTCTTTGAAGAACTTCCCCTTGCATTTTATAGTCTAGAGCAGGTACGTCCATCTCCTTTAATATATTCTGCAAATTTTTGTCAGAGATGAGAAGCAATCAAAAAAACAGATGGGGATATAATAAAAAAGCTTCAGATTAAGCTGAAAAATAAACTTTTCACATGTAAAAAATTAAAATGCACAATACCTTTTTTTTTTTGTTTGGTTTTGAATTTAATAATTATCTTAGTTTTAAGGCTTGGTGTGTGTTTGGAGGTTTTGTTGTATTTATTCCCCCACTCTCCCCAAAATATGCTTTCCTTCTGGAAGTTTTCATTCAGTTACAGTCCTTTCAAAAGTAGAAAAATGTCAACAACTTCAGCATCATAATCTGTTGCTTGAGGCAGGTGAAAAAGTAGAACCAGGTGTTTACTGTCCATTTTCTGGAACTTACTAACAAAAAATTGTAGGCCAAGGATGCTTGAAGTTCCTTGTACCTTTGAATCTGAGTTAAAATGCCACAGATCTGCTGTAACTCTATTACATTAGATTATTCTTTTCCCTCAGACAAGAATGTTGTTATAAAAGATAGAGAAGTGCATATTTTATAAATTCACATAGAGCATATAAGCAACATAACACTTTCATTGTTACTATCAAGATTTTTTTTTGTTTGGAAATGAGAATTTAATTTACAAATTCACCTATTACTGTAGACTTTAGTATTTTCCTTAAATCCTTTTTTGTTTTGACCCAAATACGTGTCATGGAATAAAAAATAACTTAATGTGCAGTCTTTTACAGACACTCTCGCAGTACCTTTTATAGCTTGTGTTTATGTAAGCTCTCTTACTGTGCTATGCAATAATACCTATATTGCCAAGCTTAAAAATGAGATTTTGCAAGAGTTAGTTCCTCCCTATGGAAAACATTTGAGGCCAGAAACTTGAAAATATCATAGAATTGTAGAAAATATGAAATTAAAAAGCTTACTTTTCATCCCGTTTTGCCTTTTTAATCTAGGTAAAGGGTTTTTTAGTCCTGGTATAAGAGCATATGAAAGTGGTTTTATGTTTTGGAATGGTAAACTCTCCATAATGGATTACTGGGAGAGGTTTCAATTATGTGGTTTTTTTCACCAACTAATTCTGGGTCCAATCATTCCAGCTGGTTTATGATTGCTAGATGAGCTGGACGGAGCTTGAGCTATCGTGGCTGTCAGATAAAGTGCTTGAGGAGAAGGGGGTTGAAGGGTAGGAGCAGAGACACCATCATCACTCTGCAGCCTGCATCCAAGTTGCAGCGTGGCCTTCAAAGAGTTCTTGGATCTGTTCCAGAAGCAGAACAGTACAACAGCTGGTCCCAATTATNNCAACAGCTGGTCCCAATTATCCTAACTACAGTGTGTCTACGTGCACAAATGGCCAGCTTTGCTAATTTGGCTTTGTGGTTTAATGAATTAGTTATTTAATAATTTGACAGGAATGCTAGTGTTGTGTTTAGCCACTTGCTTCTGTTTAATCTTGTCTTTGGAGCTGTGTTCATACAGTCCTGCCACGATCATTGGCTGCTATTGTAATTTATGTAGATGAGAAAGCAAAGTACGGTGGCAACACAGCATGCAGATTTTTTTTTTTCCACTTTAAAAGGCCTAAGAAGTTGGAAATCTAGAAATCTATTCCTTGATA
>VYZX01017678.1:23085-48036 GCA_013401335.1 Brachypteracias leptosomus
CTGGACATTATAGTGCATTATGGAAATCTGGGTAGAAAGATTATTTCTTTTTTATGTATTTATGCCTTTAACTTCCTTGGCATCTCAGGCTGTTAATAACAGCTGATAGCAGCATTGAACAGCATGAGAAACAGGGCTCAAAGAACTGCAATGTTACAAAACTATTAATGAATGCCTCTTTTTCTCTTCACATGTCTTTGTTCAAACCCAAACCTAAAGTATAGACTAGACTCAGCAGGTAGGTGGACAGTATATTCACATCTCTCAGACTTAAAGTTAATCTAAATTGCCCCATCACAGAGTAGAAAGATAATTACTTCATGCAAAAGATTTACATTACAGTAAAATACTTCTGACTCATACAAAATTTAGAAGGTTAAATGCACATTAAAGCTCTCAAATTTTCAAGTTTAAAAGCAGCTTATTAATGCAAAAGGTATTCTGCCTTGGCTCTCTTATTACATTTAGATTGATTAGCCTACATCCAGACCTGATACAGGAACACGTCAATCCTAAAACACTACTTGGCTCAAATTTGTACATGATGATCATCAGTGTAGCTACTTGATAAATTTAAATTATGCATCAACATAATTTAAACCACTTTGTATAATATACAACACATGCATAAAGTTCTGTCTGGTGTAAGATGAAAGGAGCAGAGCAAGAGTGGCAACCAGTAGAAGACTCTGAAATACTAGTTTTAATTACATACCATCTAAAACCCTTAAAAAGCTATGCCCCTACAAAATAACTAAGTAAATGAGCTTCTCTCGATTCACACTCAAATACACAAGGCCAGAAGCTTGTCTAAAGCACACAACAGAAATATTTTTCTTTTTGCTCCTTACCCCACACATGCTTATTCACTGATTTATTGTGGGCTCTGCATTAAATTTATTTTCTAAATCAAAGGCCTATGAATACATTGTGTCCAAACAAATACATATCAAGTCAGTCTGAAACATATAATGAATGTGACTGTAATACAGAGAGTTAGTTAATATGTTAGAATATTTTACGTGCAGAAAAATTACAAGATCATTCGATTTTCATTAAAAATCAGACTTGGTAGAGTTTATTCAAAAAGACAAAAATCCTTCAATACTTCCTAAATGTTTATGCAGCCTTTCAATCCTTTCTGCTGAGTGTGCTATTCTACCTGCTAATTACTGCACCTGCTAAAAAACACCCTATTTTTGGAATATCAAAATATACAATATAAAGACACATGAATTAAGGAAGCTGCAGAACACAGTGATGAGATTCCCAACTCCTCAAAGTAAATTTTATGCTAGGTCTGGTCCCAGCACTGCATCTTAATCAAAGTCATCAGGTGACTAAGTGGGAACTGGACCAAACTGCATATTCAGTTAGTCTTCACCAAAATTCAGAAATAAAATTCAACATAAATTTCACCCTTTCTCCACAGTTCTCGCTGAGATACTTCACATATTACCATCTATCTCCTTGATGTGCCTTTTTTTTTTTTATACTACCTACAGTAACTTGTAGACACAAATCAGAAACAAAGATAAAAACCACCAGAAGTTTCTAAACTGAGAAACTTATTTCCAGCAGAAATTGTCAGTGCATTCCACTGAACACAAGGACAGGGTTTTCACCTGGGAAAAGTAATTTTCTTCCCTATTCTTTCTTTTCCAAGTTGATCCCAAGCATTAAAGAGATAGCAAATGTAGGCATGCATGCAGAAACATTTGCAAGCTGTTCTCATCATACGATTGGCTCTACAAGACTTTGAGCAGTCTTAAAAAAAAGAGCCAGATTCACTAGAGGTATGAAACTGAACTGAAAAGGCAAAAAAGTTATTAATCATTAATTGAGATGTTTACTTTAATTTGGATTTCATAATAATATTCTATTGCAGATTTGGCTTAGCACATGCAGTCTGTTTTGAAAATGGATTCATTTTTTGGAGGTTACAGTAAGACTCACTGTCTTGCAGGCCTTAAAATTTAGACCAGGTTTAGTCCACAGATTTTGGCCACTTTACAGATAACGAAGACAAAAATATCTTTCTTCTTCCATAGAACATACTATTACCTCTCACATTGATGAAGAGCCCCAAGCAAGCTCAGATGCACAAAGAAAAAAAAATGATACAAAGTCACAACTGAAATGAGCAAGCAATCTTAATATCAAGATGATATATATCACTTAGGAATGCTGAGGAATAGCCAAATAATGCATCTATAAATAAATCTGGTGTGTGTAAAAGCAACACTCTGCATTTTACACTTGGCTTTCATAAATAACAACAGACTTTGGATGAACTGGTCTTAATAAGCACTTAGTATTTGTGGTCAGATTTTTCTATGATAAATGACTTTTTAAACATGAGCACTCTGGAACTACACTGCCAATTTCAGAAAAGAGACCTTTGATAAAGCATATTAAAAAGATGTGGATGTACAAAAGGGTGGGAGATGAGGGGTGAAAGACAGTGTTACAAACAGCTCAGTGTCTACTGCTAGACATGTGTAATAACCTCAACACAGTCAAACTGGGTGAATTTTTCACTTCAATGTCAGGGCACATAGATAGTGGCACCCTTTGGAACAAAGACAAGATAGATAAAAGACCATGGATGACTAATGTCAAATCAGGTAATAAAAAGTTCTCTCAGCTGATGTCGAAGCAAATTGCAAATTTGTATGAAATTAACGTGCCATTTGAAATTACCAAGCATCCATTATGATTACTATTATTACCTGAGGACAGCAAATGTTGAATTTGTTTATAAGAAAAGACACAACATTAGCTGGAAAAAAAAAAAAAAAGAGACAGTCTTCATTTGTTAGTATGAAAGGCCTTTTGAACAAGTTTTAAAGACAACAGAACACAAGATTATGAGAGTATAGTTCTGCCAAAGATGTAAGTGATAGTACAAGAGGAGACAACCTCAAGTTGCACCAAGGCACGTTTAGGTTGGATATCAGGAAAAATTTCTTCACAGAAAGGGTTGTCAAACACTAGAAGAGGCTGCCCAGGGAAGCAGCTAAACCCACCATCCCTGGATGTGTTTGAAAGTTGTGTAGATGTGGTGCCTAGTGACATGGTTTAGTGGTGGACTTGGTAAAGTTAAGTTAATGGTTAGACTTGATGATCTTAAAGGTCTTTTCCAACCTAAACAATTCTGTGATTAGACAATTCATGATTTCTGTTAATGCAGTGTACTGCACTTCACTTGCCTAGAACAGTTTTCTCTCTCATTTATCTGGTCTTCAACATTCGATATAATGGCTGCTTAATTCATTAGTGGAAGGTGCAAAAGATGGTCATTAGTAAAATATCTGGCTAAGTAACAACAAAAGGTTGTTTATAGATAGGAAGCTCTAACACCTGAGAGCTTAACAGCTGAATTTTTCTGAAAACCTAATGAGTGGATTTGCTCTAACAAGAGATGACATAAATAGGAAACACTAACATTTTGGAAGGTAAGATCAGAACATGGATAAGATCTGGAATAACAAAACAAATGAAACTAGAATGAGTGTGCATAACTGTAGTTACAAGCCAGGAGGTCTTCATTAAGGAATGATCAAGAGCTCTAATATAAAGAGGTGTCGAAAGAAATGATGATGAATTACCCCTCTGATCAGTATATTAAAGTCAGTACACTCCATTTCCAGTAGTGGTGGTGTACAAGCTTGATTACAGCACTCACAGAAGACAAATCACAAGTGAAAACAGCCTTTACAATAACCAGGGGAGTGGATTCTAACAAGAAATGCCTAAGGCAGCACGATTTCTTTAGACTACATAAAGCAGCCACTGAAAAGAGATATGACAACCTCCTTCTGTGCTTAGACTCTGTTAAGTCCCAAGAGAGAAAACTCAGGCCAACAGATGACTTCCCCGAGAGAGGGCTGTTCTAGTACAGCAGCAAACAGGAAAACATTTAGGCTGAGTTAGTGGAAGTATCTTCGCAATCAAAAATTATGTTCTAGAACGCATTTCCAAACAAGACTGTGGGAATAAGAAGTCTACAGATCTTAAGGATGGAGCAAAAAACTGTGAAAGGAACTGTATGACGTAGCACAGGCAACAGCAGGAGCATAAGTCATATGATTTTTTCAATGCACTCTACCTAAAACATCAAGCTGCAACTCCTTATTGATGGCACATGTTTAAAAAGGGTACGTGAGAAAATTAGGAACTAGAGTGCAAGAAACCAATTATTGGCACTTAGGCTGCTGCAGAAGTTACAGTGTGAAGAACATAATTCCTGGGTATCTGCAGTTTGAATTAAGCCTTTGCTTTTGAGCAAGCGTTTTTATTTTCAAATGTCTTCTAGTGCAGATATGACCTTTATATTTATGAGGAAAAGTGTCCTTCCAAATGTTTGTTTAGAATATTTATCAAACCAAAAATATATTACGAATGTATGATTGCATATGACTAGTCTGTCTTGATTTTTCTTCATCTAACACTAAATTCAGAACTTCACAATGCATTAGCTGTTTAATTCTAATGCAAAGTACTTCCCAAAGAAGTAAATATCACATATGAACAAAGCATAAAATCTATCTCCAGAACATTAAACTTCAGCTTTCAAAGACAGATAACTTTAGTCATCAGCAAATGGCACATGGAGATGGAACAACAATATTACCTTCATGATTTTAAATATTTAGAAACAAGGTAGGAACAGAAAAAAAATTCTAAAAAGGTGAAGTTAATGTAAATGTGCCTTTGCATTTGCAGGAAAGACTGCACTAGAAGGACAATTCTTAAGCCCTCCTCTATAAAACATAAAATTCATATTTAAAAATAGTAATACCTGAAGGACCAAAACATTCAAGCACACTTTCAGGCAAGTTCTGCTATCACTGACTGAGTCTCCTTTCTGCTTTGTAAGTACATTTAAGTATTTTAATTGTCACCCTCCTTACATGGAAACCTCTCCTTGACAAGTATTTAAGACAGGAAATGTTTAAAAAAAAAATCAACCCACAAGATGCTTTGCTGCTTTGTCTTACGTCACTTGTATCCCCTGCATGAGAATTTGCATAAGAAGCAATCAAGCTGTTAACATGGTCGAGATATTAAGCTCATCCAGCACATGAGGTCTTTTACCCAACACAAAATTTTACAGAGCTGATGTTTCACCTACCTCTGGAAGAAAACATTCTGGATTCTCTAAAGGATCTTCATTTTGAAAAACAATTATTTCAAACAGCCTGCTCTGGCACTGTGTTATGGCTCTATCTGACTTACCTGCAGAACTAAGATTCCTCAGTACAGGTAGGTAATTCATTTTAGCATAACCTGTACAATGCTTAATTAACCATGAGGATTGTGTTATGTAGGTAGAAAACAAACACTTGAGAAAGATAAAGAATGTTTGTCTTGTTTTTCAGAGCAACCACAATCCCTCACCTGCTTCTGTAGCCATTTTCTCTGTTTCAAGAGTTCCTCTGAAACACAGGAACCATTTCAACATGAAGATGAAATGCTTCCCTTTGCTCTCACTGCTAACACCTTATGAAATACAGCCTTTAAGTTAGATTTAACATCCTTTTGTTGATACTACATTACTTTATAACTTCCTGACAAATGTCATCTAAAGAGCCTAATATCCATACCTCTCGATAAATGCAAAACAATGTTCTTTTCTATTTGTAGCTCATAGGATTAAAATGGAAGTTGACAAAAAATATACAGGTAAAGTATCATTCTTCTGCTAGCCTAAGGAGCAATAAAAGCTGCAGCTGAGCCAGGTCAACAGGTTTTACTGACTTTTTTTTAATAACTGCTGCTAAAATTTCATATTGGTAACTGAAATTCGTTTAGTCTCTTGGAGCCTATGAGGCTTTTAAAGTCATTCGTGCAATTAGAAGAGCACTGCTGAAAGATCACACCAGAAAACATGTGGTAGTGCTCTGTTGAGGGACTAACCTGAACCATGAATGATAAATTTACATAAAATCAGAGCTTTCACAGAGTTTACATAGAGATGGGAATATTTAACATGTTGGGTTGCCTCTAGGCATTGAGGCTTCTGTGGCAGTGGCCAACCCTGAGGATTTCAACTTCATAGGAGTTTTTAGTTTCTTCCCTAAACAATCATAACATATCGTCCAAAAAATAGGTCCTTACCTTCTTCAAAAAGACAAGTAACAACCTCCCTAGAGCTAAGCTCACTTTTATGAGCTATTTTCGAACATTTTTAAAATATTTAGCTTCTGGTTTTACTCTTTTTTTGAGTAAAAATATTGAAATATTTTAACTTCTTTCCCTCTCCCCTCATTACAGAACACGAAGAGTAGATTTAAATGAAGTAAATTTGGAAGAGGTTTTATCTAAGCATTTTCTTCCAATGTCAATTATATTTCCAGTCACATTTTTCCCAGCTCAAAATATTCAGTGCATACTAGACAAAGGATTCAGGAATATAACTTCCTGATGTAGACTGAAAGAACTAGAAACCTGGTGCGACCAATTTCAGTTTCTTTTGGTGGTCTCTACTGCACAAAGTGTAGATAACATGCCTGTAGGATGTTATCTATCCAACAGGTAGGAATAAGTATCTTCTAGCAGATTTTTCTCAGGATGACTGCACTGGTTTGCACTAGAAAGGAGGCTATTCTGTTCAGAAAATAAAAAATCCCAATAATTACTACTGATCTTAACTGAAATGTAAGAACTGAGGCAGCAGTAATAGTCTAACACACGTCCTATATATACTTTTAAACAAAACTTTTTATTCAGGAACAGTACTAAAATTTTTAATTACAATATATTAACTTAAGAAGGTCAGTTTTCAGCATCCTTTTGAAAGCTTGCTTTCATGTTGTCCTCATATAATCTGCATTTTATTCATTTGCTAAATTCATTTTGCATGCTTTATAAATATCTTCTGGAATCAGTCTTCCTCAGCATTCTGCACTAGATTGTAATGTCACATAAGCCACTTATTCTGCAATTAAAGGAGAACAAGTTAGGACAGAATGACTGATAAGTGAACCTCTACCTCATGTCACTTTACAAAACAAGGCAAATCCTTGCTTACAAACCAATTAAGCTCATTGTTCATGATAACCTGATCTCGAGTTTATATAAAGTTAATAGAATGAGAAAAAAAATGCTTTGTTGTACTAGCAGGTTATGGAAAACTATTTTTGAAATGTGCACTTTTTCATTTTCAGAAAATGTCACCATGGTCAAGGTGTACTGCAGCAAGAACCTTCTTTGTCTCTGTCTACTCAGCCAGAGTCTGTCCTGAGTAGCCCCATGCCCCTGAGGCCCCAGAGAAAGCCAGGACAATGGGGAAGTTCACCTCAGTTGATGAGGACTGGGTTAAGGAGCAATTAAGCAATCTGGACATCCATAAATCCATGGGTCCAGATGGGATGCACCCGCGGGTGCTGAGGGAGCTGGCTGAGGTCATTGCTGGACCGCTCTCCATCATCTTTGCCAAGTCTTGGGAAATGGGAGAGGTGCCTGAGGACTGGAGGAAAGCAAATGTCACTCCAGTCTTCAAAAAGGGCAAGAAGGAGGACCCGGGTAACTACAGACCGGTCAGCCTCACCTCCATCCCTGGGAAAGTGATGGAACACCTTCTCCTTGGTGCCATCTCAAGGCATATCAAAGATAAGAGGGTCATTAGGGGCAGTCAACATGGCTTCACCAAGGGGAAGTCGTGCTTGACCAACCTCATAGCCTTTTATGAGGATATAACGAGGTGGATGGATGATGGCAGAGCGGTGGATGTGGTCTACCTTGACTTCAGTAAAGCCTTTGACAAGGTCTCCCACAGCATCCTCACAGCTAAACTGAGGAAGTGTGGACTGGACGAACGGGTAGTGAGGTGGACTACGAACTGGCTGAAGGAAAGAAGCCAGAGAGTCGTGGTCAACGGGGCAGAGTCCAGTTGGAGGCCTGTAACTAGTGGAGTGCCCCAAGGGTCAGTACTGGGGCCAGTATTATTCAATATATTCATCAATGACTTAGATGAGGGAGTTGAGTGTACTATCAGCAAATTTGCTGATGACACCAAGCTGGGAGGAGTGGCTGACACACCAGAGGGCTGTGCTGCCATCCAGCGAGACCTGGACAGGCTGGAGAGTTGGGCGGGGAAAAATTTAATGAAATATAACAAGGGAAAGTGCAGAGTCCTGCATCTGGGCAGGAACAACCCCAGGTTCCAGTATAAATTGGGGAATGACCTATTAGAGAGCAGTGTAGGGGAAAGGGACCTGGGGGTCCTGGTGGACAGCAGGATGACCATGAGCCAGCACTGTGCCCTTGTGGCCAAGAAGGCCAATGGCATCCTGGGGTGTATTAGAAGGGGGGTGGTTAGTAGGTCGAGAGAGGTTCTCCTGCCCCTCTACTCTGCCCTGGTGAGACCTCATCTGGAATATTGTGTCCAGTTCTGGGCCCCTCAGTTCAAGAAGGACAGGGAACTGCTGGAGAGAGTCCAGCGTAGGGCTACAAAGATGATTAAGGGAGTGGAGCATCTCCCTTATGAGGAAAGGCTGAGGGAGATGGGTCTCTTTAGCTTGCAGAAGAGGAGACTTAGGGGAGACCTCATTAATGTTTATAAATATATAAAGGGGGAGTGTCATGAAGATGGAGCCAGGCTCTTCTCGGTGACAAACAATGATAAGACAAGGGGTAACGGGTACAAACTGGAACACAGGAGGTTCCACTTAAATATGAGAAGAAACTTCTTCTCAGTGAGGGTAACAGGACACTGGAACGGGCTGCCCAGGGAGGTTGTGGAGTCTCCTTCTCTGGAGATATTCAAAACTCGTCTGGACATGTTCCTGTGTAACCTCATCTAGGTGATCCTGCTCTGGCAGGGGGATTGGACTAGATGATCTTTTGAAGTCCCTTCCAATCCCTGACATTCTGTGATTCTGTGAACGTATGGAAATGAAATGCATCAGAATTGCCCATGGGGCCTCATTCTGAACAGACTCGTGCCACTTGCAAGGATGATTTCACTAGACTTAAAAAAAGGCTTTAATGTGGATTACTTCATAACAAATGGGAAGACGTTGCCTCTATGTGGGAACCAAAAGATTCTGCAGCTCAAAAAAATGCAAGAAAAAACCCCATTTTATACCTAAACAATTAAATGCATCTGTAACCAAGTCTTACTACTGTTTGAAGGCTATGCTTCAGTTCCACTACTAGGCAAATTGTAATTTATGTGAGTAGCAGATACATATGGCAGCACAAAATTGCCAATACTTTTAAAATCAGAAAATTTTCTTTTAGAATTTGCTTATCATTGAACAACTGCTCCAATATTTGAGGAAAGAAACCAGTCTTGGGAACTCATGTACTCATTTTGAGGAAGGGAATCTTCTTACACATTCTTGTTAATTATTTCTTCCTTTCTTTCTTTATTACTATTTGTGCTGGTGTTGGTTGGAATAGAGTTCATTTTATTCACAGTGGCTAGCACAGTCTGTGTTGGGGGGTTGTGCTGAAAACAGTGTGGATAATACAGGGGTGTTTTCATTATTGCTGAGCAGTGGCTTACACAGAGTCAAGGACTTTTCTGCTCCTCTTCCCACCCTACCAGCAAGCAGGCTGGGGCTGCACAAGAAGCTGGGAGGCGACACAGCTGGGACAGCTGATCCCAACTGACCAGAGGAACGTTCCAGACTATATGATGTCATGGGAGAAGAACGAAGAGTGGGGACATTTGGAGTTAAGGCATTTTGTCTTCACTTGATAGAGCCCTGCTCTCCTGGAGATGACTGAACACCTGCCTGCCGATGGGAAGTGGTGAACTGATAGCCTTGTTTTGATTGAGCAAGTGGCTCTTGCTTTACCTCCTAAACCATCTTTATCTCAATCCATGAGTTTTCTCACTTCTACTATTCTGATTCTCTCCCCCATCCCATTGGGCAGAGGGGAGTGAGTGAGCAGCTGGGTGGGACTTAGTCGCCAGCTGGGGTTAAACCACAACAGAATTATTTTTTAATCTTTACCGACCTCATTCAATTTATATTTAAATTACTCCAGTCTTAAAACCATGGCCAAATGATGCCACAAAAAATATCAGATTTCAGTGCCAGAACCAGAAGTGACCAATGTTGATCTTAAATTCATTTTGGGATGACTATTACAAAGTCAAACAGGCAACAAAAAAACCTCTGTGACATGACAAAATATTAATCTGATGGTAATTGCTTCTTATGTGCCTTCCTAGATTTTAGAAGAAAAGTTCTGTAGCTGATCTTTTATTATTAAAGGGTTTAGTAGAAAAGTTTACTTCCTAAAATACTTTTGATGAGCAAAACCAACGTCATGTCCATGTGATAGAGAATCAATTACCTTTGAAGAAATGGTTTAATGAATCTTTGCTCAGCTGACCGGTTTGCGATCTCTACCATCTCTATCATCGTACATTCACGTCTACCACACAGTTTATCTCAAAAAAAAAAAAGGAAAGCAATTAGTTCACACTAAACTGCAGAACTTCATTTCTTAGCATGATACCTGACAATACATCCAGACTGGAGAAAGAAAAAACATCCTTCAAAGGATCTTTATTAAAAGCTTCATTTTTG
Organism: Brachypteracias leptosomus; assembly: GCA_013401335.1. Taxonomy (NCBI): domain Eukaryota; kingdom Metazoa; phylum Chordata; class Aves; order Coraciiformes; family Brachypteraciidae; genus Brachypteracias; species Brachypteracias leptosomus. The sequence continues at coordinate 33,639 of VYZX01017678.1, forward strand.
TGAATTAGCTTTTTCAATCAGAGTTGGAAACTCAAGCACGGTATTTCAGGACTTTTCATATTAGGAATGTGGACATAGAAAAATGCCATGATAAATACCAGGCTGTAACCTGTCCATGTATTTGAATCTTCTCTACACGGATAAAGTAGCCCTGAAGCCTGCATTGTTTTCCTTCATGATTAACTGATTACAGGTGGACTGGACAAGTATGGAATCTGAATATATCAGAGACATCAAAACTTAGCAGAATTTAGAAGAGGAAATTTACTGTTGACCTTGATATGTCACAGGATTTACCTGGAATCTACTGACCAGCCCTACTGCAGCCACAGAATATTTCACACACAACGATGACTACAGAGTAAATCATTACAAAATTACAGAAGATAGCAGAAACCACACAGTTTCAGAACCATTTATAACCTAGACCCTAACCTTAAATATAAATCTCCTCAGTAACACAGCTGCCTGTTTGGTTATACTGGTACAGACCAACTATGGGTTCTTGAACTTTCTGCAAGGTTTCTAGGTAGTAGTTTCTTCATGACTACAGTATTTCATTGTCTACAGAGATATTTAGTTTTCAGCTTTTCATGGCAGTCTAAAAATCATTTTTTTATGTGGCAAAGTTGAACATTCTGTACTCTTAAGACAAATGTTACTCCATTACAGCTCTCACCTTACGGAATCTGACACCAAATGATGTCTCCCTAGGTTTAAAATCTAAATTTCCAGACCTGCAAAGCCACAGATTTACCTTTATTGTCCATCTGGCAATGTTTAAAAAAACCCCAGCCATATTTCTACTTCCTGCTTTCAACAAAAATGTATATACATTTTTTTTTCAGACAAATCCAGAATGAGAGCCTTAGTCTCTGCTGCACATGTAAAAGACATAATGCAATATGCTTAGAATATTTAAAATCTTCTACCAAGGGAATTGCACGGATCAGCAATGTCCAGCAATTTTAACTTGAAACTCTGGTTATACAACTAAGAAAGAATCACTGAAATCAACATCGCAACGTCCAAAATAATTTAATTAGATCTCTCCATTTGACAAGAAATAGGCTTTTATCAATAAATGTCCTCTGGTGCCTTATAGAACTTCTCCTTTTAAGTATAAATTGCCTTATCAGCAGCCTTTTAAATTACATTTAAGCACAATGATTGTACTGGGGCACAAAACTGCACTAATATTTGTGGAAGTGTTGTAACTTCCCATTATTCAATACTTCATATAGAATATTATTAGTGAAGATCAATTATGATATATATTGGCAAATGATCATTAATTTATGCAGTTGACTCTACATATGCTACTGTTAAACAACTGGGGGTGGTTATTTAAACACTAAGCATATAGTAGAAAGAGGCTCATCAAGACAATATTCTTTCTCACATAATTTGGGAAACTACTCTTGTGAAGGCAGCCTCTGACCAGTTCTAGTAGAAATGAGATACTGCAACCACAAAAAACCAAACATTCCTCTAAGACAGAATTTAGTCACCAACCTTGTCCCACCATTACAGTGAAATAAACTGCCATTTTGCAATAGTTGTACATGCAGTTCCCCTCCTTGCTATCTGATTCCTAAACAAAATTTATCCAAAGAAAAAGTTGCTTGATCAACCACTCTAATTCAGAAATGCAATTTAACACTGGAATTTCTACAAAATACACACATATAATGTTACATAGCAATTACATTGAGATAAGCAATAGTATAGGCATATTCAAAATTAACACTAATACCTACATTTTGAAATAAGAATACTTTCTCCAAGGAAAAGGAAAGTTGAATTTGCATTGACAGCTATCCGAAGTTATCACTTCTTACTGTGCAGTAAATAGTCCCCAAGAAACCTTTTCAGAAAAAAGAATCCAATTGTTCCGCCTTTCTTCACCTGTAATTATCCTAACCTCGGATTTCACAGAGTTCAATAATTCTTTTTTTCCCCCTGACAAATTACGTCATTAAATCAGTTTACTTGCAAGGTACCATATGCCATATTCATAAACAAACCCAATTTTTTCCACTGCAAAATTTTAAAGTGAGATGGAACTTGAAGCTGCAATTTCTTACTAACTTCTTATCCCTGCTCACACCTATTTGTATTTCTATTGAGCTGGTTTTGACCCATGTTAATAACATGTGCAGTAATTTTTACATCCCCTGCCCATCCCCTTCTCAAGATGGCCTCAACTCCTGAATAAATAGATTTTTTTTTAAATTGAGCAACTCATGCATAATTGCTTTGAAGAAAAATCAAAACTCATCCAGGGTCTATAGATGCTCGCATTTAAGCATAATTTAAACCTCCATCTATTATTTTTCTGCAAATATTGTATTTCAGGAAGAGCACAGCATACTCCAACAGACCATCGACACCAGCATGAAAGGTAATGACTTCCCAGAGGAATTGTAACACTTGCCTCATTGGCATCAGGCACCATAAACTAATAATCTGTAGAATGCAAATGAGTCCTATCACTCCAGGTACCCCAGGCAATCACTAGCCAGTATACACACTCAAAGGATTAAGGCTAGGACATCCACAAAAGAAAACGTATCTCGTAATAAACTTAGTATGGATTTCTGTTTATGCTAAAGGACACAGAAGGAAGATGTAACAATCAGAAAAGCAAAGAATCAGTAGAAAACTGCAGCCTTCTTGAATTGTACTGAGTAACAGTCAATGGAAATGTAACAATGGTTCAAGGAAACACAACAGAACCACTGCTGACACTGGCATGTACCAGTCAGAACACATAGCATATGAATTCTTATATAAGGGTACTTGAAAAGGGAAAAGAGGAATATCCATCAACCAGCAGCACAGAACTTCATTTCCATTATCTTCATCTGCATTAGGGGAGAATGTTAATATGTCTTCAAAACAATTAATTCAATACTAATTGGGACTGAGGAAGCTCATTCTATCTTTTATCCTAATCCTGGTAGTTAAAAGGTGATTTTAATTGCCATAGTAATCAGATATAATGAAGAGCAAAACTGTTTCTGATTAAATAACATTTGCATCAGAATTGCTGTTATAGGCTTTTCAGCTCCTAGAAAGCTGTCTTCAGTGCTTTTTTCCCCACTCTTGTTCCAATATGCACAGGGAAGCAATGCTGCAAGAATTTTGCAGATGTTAAGTCAGATGGAAGTCATGAAAGACTATGTAAAATATCTCATAGACCAGTTTGCTACAGGCCTCAAAAAAATAGGAAACACTACTGAAAAAAAAAAGCTATAAAGGATGTTCTCTTTCCATAGAGCTAGCAAATGCTAGAGAGGAGAAGGGACTGTTAATCTCTTCTCTCCCATAATGAGAAAGAATGGCTCATAATTTAGGCTGGAGTATTTAAGATCTCTTGGTGTGTGTCTAAGTCACTTCAGTCTTTCTATATCTCCTTATTTCACCAGGAAAACAGGCACACAAAAGTACCTTACTAGTCCAGAAAATATAACAAACAGATACAGAATGAACAGCAGAGTGAAAACAAATATCCAAAAGGACCAAATACCTATAAGCCCTACAGGTAAAACTGGGGTGGGAGATGACCATGCACAGCAGTAGTGTTCAGAAGTAACAGAGTTCAACAGTTGGCAGAATGTCCTGCTATGGTTTTGACTACACCATGGATCAGTGAGACACATTCAGGCACTACATGATGGGAAATACGTATTCAGAGTATGAATTTTAAAAAAAGGTTTGAATATTAAACAACAGGTCTCACTATAAATTGTTCTAAAGTGTAGTTTTAAAACAATGATATATGGAATAGACTTTTCCACTATGAACAGTTAAAAAAATCATTCTGAAAAATGTTAATGCAGATAAGAGCAGAATTCCATGAAAACAGAAAAATTTACTTTTCTTGGCCAAATTCAACAAGTTCTAACAATTTTCATACGTTTTTGACTAATTTTTAATCATTCTTTAAAGAAATATTATATGGATATTAATAACTTTGTCAAAACTGTTTGAACGTGTCACAGATAGAAAACAACAGTGTTAAATTCTGAAAATATTTCTGAGAAGTTTTGAGGTGTTCCATAAGTTGAGCACTACATAATGCCTTATCTATCATACAGCTTTTATAGAAAGTCACAAAAGTTGTTTTGGGCTGAAAAGGCTTGAGCCAAAGGCATCTTACTTCTCTCAATAATTATCCCAAATAATAATTCCACTGACTACAACTGAAGAAACAACTTCCAATAGAACTGACTTCAATAAACCACAGGCTCAAAATTTTAGTCTCATTTAATACTTCTTTTTAACTGAGAACCACTTAACCTTCCTCTATGTATTACTGTGCTTATTTACAAAAAGTAATACACACTCATATAATGTAGTTTTCCTGAGACAAAGAGAAGTGTACTTGTTGGATAAGTTTCTACTGTAACTTTTTATTTTAGAAATTAGATGTTGATTTTGTCACCTATCAGCCCATTTTCAGTTTTGCATTAAAAAACTTTTACTTTGAAGTGTGGGCATATTTCAAGATCTAAAATTATTTACATTTGCACAATGCTATCCAGTGTAAATCCTTCAAAATCTATCTGGAATTGAGAATTGAAATACAGAATTGAAAATTTCTGTATTTTACATTAATCTTTCCTCATTTTGGAATGTTTAGCAGGATTTATATCAGTTTACACATGGAATTTATGTGGCATCTCAGTTACACAAAGCACAAAACATCAAACTGAGTAACCTGGTCTTTAAAATATTAGCAACTCTTGAGGTTACTTCATAACTGGGTACAATACAGGATGGCTCATGCTTCTGGCCACACTGCAGTGTGATTCTGCTTTCTCAGTTACATCAAGAAACAGATACTAATTGCAATATTTAAATAATTCTAATTATTTCTAATCTGGATTCTCCAGCGGCCACAAAAAAAAAAAATTGTAGCTGTGTAACTACACACTAAAAGTTTGGAAAAGGTGGAAACCCTATTGCTCTGACCTGAAAGGCTGTAGCCATGTGTTAAAATTTGATTCTTGAAGATATAGCTAAAAAAATAACTGAAAAAAAGTCAGGTTAAAACACCCTTTGGGTGAAAATCACCTTGTCAAAATGACAGCTTGAGAGGACATCTGCCTCCTTGCTTTAAGTCTTCTGTGTCACATCCACTTAGACAAATGTACAAACTATTTACATAAGCAGCAATGAGCACACAGGAGTAGATGTATGGAGGAAATTAGCTCTGTGGCAAAACCAGTTAATTGAATATCAATGTCATGGAACCCAGTGGGGATGGAGCTATGCCCCTGCCTCCTACCATGACAAGAGTTGTAATGTGTAAAATGGATATTTCAGTATTAAGAATTGGATGAAGTATTTTAGAAGTCTTAGATTGTGTCACTGGTTTAGAAACATTAGTTATTTATATGTCAAGTTTTGCGCATTTCGTCATGTACAGTTATTTATATATTTACAGCTTCAGTAAATAAAGAATATAAAGCAAAATTAAACTTCAGTTGCATCTGTTCATAGGAAAAGTCATGACAAAAATCAAAATGCCATCAGTAGATGAGGCATCTATATTACTGTTGAGAATGGTGTGCTCCTCACCTGCCTAAACACACCCCACGTATTTATGCATCACCCATATTCAAGTTTTATATTTAGTTTATAATTAAATTGAAATTATTACAAGAATCCTTATATGGCATGAAATTCAAGTTAGTCATCTATACAAAAGTCATTCACTAAAACTTCTGCTACAGTATATTCCACACAGTGCCACTGCTACTTCAACCAAGGCCAAAAATAATGCGGTATCACTGCAGAAACCTTCCAAGCCAGCCCTAGGGAAGTCACTTTAGGAACAACAGAAACCAATCAAATAAACAGCAAAACTCTGAGACTTTGAGGCAAAGTGATGTACACAAGCACAAGAGAATTTTTAACAGATTCCTGCATAAATTATTTGTTTTCTATCATAGTATTCAAATTACAGTACATTAATATAAATTCATTTTTTAAACTCAAAATGCAAAAATGAAGTACTGGGAAAAGCAATTCATCACCAGGAGCAAATACAAAAGCAAAATATGATTTCTTAAGATACAATTAATACTTATAAACTGATCAAAGAAAGATTTTTCACTTAAAAATAGAACTTTTCACTTTGTCCACCACTTTGTTTCTCTAGATTTATACACAGCATGCCCATTTTTTCCAAATTTCAAGTGTGAAACTACTGAGCAGAAAAAGAGCACAAAGTTGGGACACTTGTGTGCATACATGAATAAAACAGCACTACCTGCTGAAATCATTGTAAATATGATTCAGTCTGACAAAGCCATGTTTCAATAGATGAAAAATTTGTAAGATACAAGTGTAGCTGCAGGTTCTAGAAAAACAAAGTTGTCTGGCTAACGGTTCCTGGGGGCTGGCCATCCACACACAAGCTAGAGATTTTCACTAGCAATGGAAAATTTACTGACATACCAGAAATACTGATGTTCTAAATATATATTACACCAAACAGTATCATAAGCATTATGTGGCAATATTTTTGCACCAACACATTAGCAGCGATGGAAATTCTGACCAGTATCTTGTCTTCTCATAACCCACAGCCATCCTAAACAATACTGCAGTGGGCCTGTTTGCCTGGTCGAGTATTTCTCCAGTACTTTTCATCCTTCTATAAACTGACTTCACAGATGCTGTATATACGCCCTTGAAAGGCAGTGCTATGTCTAAATTTACACCCATTCGATCAATCTCCAGCATAGCACTATGTTTGTCATAATTATTTGGTTTACTGCAACATCATCCTTACACAAACTTAATACATCACCACATCATGTATTAAGTTTCAAAAAATAATCAGCAGTTTTCCAGGATTATGCACCTGCTAAGACTGTTCAGTGAATAAAAAGGACAACTGTTTTACAGCTGGGGCAGATCAGCAGATTAACACAAAACTATGAAAACTGAACAAAAAATTGCAGCCTCAAGTCATCTCTTGCACAATCCAATGCATAGTTTTACCACGACCTCTACTTGCTTTCTAGAGTCAAAGAGGTAAAGAATAAAGCCTCTATTTTACAACCTTCTGGAAATCTGCACAGCATCAATACCAGGACCATCTTATTCGTCCTGATTTCTTATTAACTCTTTCTTAAAGTGTCCTCATGCAAAATGCAATATTCCCACAGCTGACAAGCTCAACACACCGTTTTTTAACATGCTGAAATGTCACTCTGTACTTTGACTCCAAGCTCAACCAGATATTCCGCCTCCTAATAGGACTGTTGGGAGAACATCCATTATAACATGGAGCCTCCAAGCTCAAACAGAAAGATATTAATTGCCACACTACCATGACTACAGAGATGTTTACAGAATGAAAATGAACAACAAAGCAAGTAAGGTACTACTTCTTGGAAGCAAATCCATACTAAAAAAAAAAAAAATCAATTAACTGCTGCAAATGAAAAGAAGCCAATAATTCACAACAATATGCCTTGAAAGGAGCATTACACATATTAAGTGACAGATATAGAACTACACAATCATGCATGTCAAATCGAGAACGCTCACTTGAAGAAGTTAACCATTTTTTTAGCTTTCAAAACAAAGAGCAAGTATTTTTCATATTGATCAGAAATAGCCTTCAGTTTGTTACTCCTCACTTTTTTTCTTTTAATAAATCTCTCTACTAAACCCAATGCCTTACCTTTGTTCATATCAATCAACTGCTGCTTTTTCTTCTGTCTCTCCAGTTTCTCGCGTTCAGCTTTTTCCTTTGCCAGTTTGGCTCTCCTCGTTTTCTCCTCCAGTTCTCTCCTTTTGTTGTTTTCTTTTAACGCCTCCTGCATTGGACAAAATGTACATGAGTGTCTACATTCTGAGAAAAACTAGAAAGAATAACAAAAATAACCTTGCTTGCACACATACTGTGTTTATGCTGAATGAGGTGGAAAAATCCAGGGACTGGCATCCAATAAAAACAGCATCTTAGGAAATCTTAAAGTGAACATAACTTACCATACTATTCACACACATTAGCATTATTAGATAACCAGAGGAAACTGAAATAGCTTTATGTTTATGATGAATGAAAAAGCTCCAGATTTTTCAACAGCAACATGTTTGTATTTTTTTTTTTTTTTTTCCTATTAGGACTGTAAGTCTAGCTTAAACCTCTACCTTGTTAGTAGGAAGGATGAGTGGGGATGAATCCAAGTTCCCCCTACAATGGACTTCAATTACAAGTAATCGAAACTCAGTTGCTAAAATCTAAGCTACAATTCCTCAAATACTTTTGTTGAAAGAGCCTAAGCAGTCTGGATCACTTAAACACAGAAAATATATCAAAAATAATGTAAGAGTTGAATTAATGAATTAAAACTATAAATCTAGTGTCTCTGAATCAGCGTGATACACAAACTACCAGACTATAAACTGCAAATGTAGGAGAGCATCCCTGGAGTAAAAACAACAACAAAACAAGCAACCACTTTCCATGATTTTGCCTCCACCTGGTCTAGCAAACACCTGCTGTTTCCCAAGGAGATGAATCTCCACTTCTTGCTCTGGTGGGTTGACCTCGGCTGGCTGTCAGCCACTCTCTCACTCACCCCCTTCTCAACAGGAGGACCCTGCTGTGGGTCCTCCCTGAAGGCTCCAGTCCTCCAGGACAAAAACCTGCTCCAGTGTGGATCTCCTCCATGGGCTGCAGGGGAGCCCCTGCTCTGGGGCCTGGAGCTTCCCCTCCTCCGTTGACCTTAGTGCTCCCACGACTGTTCCTCACACGTTTTCTCCTCACTCCTCACTACCAGGCAACATTTTGCCCTTTCTTAAACAGGTTTTTTTACAGAGGCAACACCAGCTTTGCTGCTGGGCCAAGCTGTGGCCCAGGTGGGGCTGCTGCGGAGCTGGCCAGAACCAGCTGTGTCCAGCACTGGGCAGCCTCAGCCTCACTTCACAGGGAGGCCCCTGCAGGCCCCTGCTCCCAGCATTACACTTACTCAGAATTTCGTTCCACAAATACCTTCATAACTCCTTCTACAGTGCCTACTCTCTCAAAAATGAGTAATATTTTAATTCACTTAAGCTATTCCCCAAGATCCTGAATTTCTCCTTAGTATGTCCTTCCCTAAAATTAATTTATCATGAAGAAATTAACTGAAATCTATCATGATGGAATTTCACCTAACATCACAGACGGGCATAATAAATGTTAGGGATAATTTTCGTATTCATATTCACAACAGCTGCAAATTTATTGCTCCCTTTCCTCTCCAACTCACAGTACAGTAACGCACTCTATCTGCAAGTACTGTGGGCCTGGGCCTCAGGTGATTTTGGGACACATGTCCAACATCCAGTAATAACAGTAAAGATCTGGATCTGAAGTAGTCCAGAATTAACATGGCACATGCTCATTAATGATGTGTCAGCTTAAAAAGCTGAACAATCAATACTTACCAAGCACAGAGCATAAGATAAATGGTTTCAATGTCTATGTTTACTTAACTGGTTATGCAATTTAATCATGTCTTAACATACTAGGAAAATCACGTATGTTGGCAAATAAAAACAAAGGAGATTTTCTTGTGTTTTCGTAAATATCCAAACAATATATCAGTTATTACTCCACAAGTAAAATTTTCCTAAGAAATCTGGTGTGGACTTGTATTACACAGTTCCATATTTTTCTCAGAAATGACATTTCAAATGTTTCTAAATTAAGAGGACTATTCACCTTACTGTGTACATGCCAGGACAACAACTGTCACTTTCAGAAGAAAATCCTATCCAGAGCACATTTAAGAGTTAAGGTTTATATAAATTACATCAGTATTTGGTAATCTAAGACTCCCAAATGCTGAATATTCACCCAAGCAAGGAAGAGCATATTTCAATGTGCATCTGCCATTTCAAGAGTTTACTGAGGTAAAATACTACACACAGCCCCCTCTTCAGCAGCTGATAGTGTTTTGCAGAGATGCTGCACACCACAGATAGCAGTGATGTTACTGTGGACGCACCTGAAAATTGGACCAAGAACTGCATTTGCTGTACCATCACATAACCGACAGCACTGAAACACCTTTTCTTTCAGAAAAGAGAAAAGAGAATTGAGAATTAAAGGAGAAAATCAATGTTTTATCCTTTTTGGTTTTGGACAGTTCTGTCTCTGCACATTCAATCACACCTGACAGAGATTTCATTTTACTGCAACTTCACAGGCTGTAATGAAAGTAAATGCTCACAATCTTATGAGAGAAAGCAAATAAGAAATGTCATGGCTGAACTAGTAGCCCACTAGCCATTGACATGCTATGATTAGATCATAGAGTCTGTCACATTTTCTAACAGGAAGACTACAGTAAACTGAACTAAACAAGCTCTAAAGTTATTGTATCTGAAAATTCACTTTGTGGCAGACTCTTCAAGTCCTAGCTGAAGGGAGATTATATGAAAATACAGATGGCAGTTTATAAAACGATGTTTCTAAAAAAAGCCATTCAAAATAAAGGCTTAATCTTCCTGAAGAGTAAGATGAAAAAAAATTCTGGTGAGTCTGTCTTCATCTACCTACACCTATCCCTTTTACACATCTATATTCACAAATAAACAAGAACAAATAGACCCCACCATTCCAACACATTCAGCGGAGAAAGCACAAAGAGCTCAGCTGGGCCTGTTCATTATTTCTTCAAAGTGCACATTTCCTAGTATTTTATTTTCTTCCATGACGTAAAAGATTTAAAGTATCTTCACATATAGTCTCTTTCCAGAAACTATAAAGGAAGAGTTGAGGACAGGAAGTCAAAATCCACTAAGCACTAACTTAAAGTACCAGAGCTTTTTCCAAACAACCTCTTGCTACCACAAGTAGAGGTTGCAGCAAAAGGTCATTAACACCCAGCACTTTCTGCAATGGTCCAACTGGGCACTCTGCAAGGCAGAAGAGAGAAACCCCCACAGGGCATCATGTCAACACACCTCTGAGGCTCTTGGTCCACACTTCAGAAGCAGTTTCATAACAATGTATAAGGGTTACTCAAAAAGAAAAAAAAAAACCCATGTCTTCTGTGCTCTTAACTTTGCTGTAGTACTTCAGGAACTGCTTGGTAACAGCTCCAGTATTTCCGATTATTATTTAGTGGATTCTTTCCTGTCATCCCCAATTCTCTTCAACCTCTTACCCACCCAAGCAGTTTAATGCCACATTCCTTGAAATTTAACTTCTTTTCATCTACATGCCACTTCAAAATGAACACTGGGGAAAAAAACCCCAAGCATTATCTACTAGAATCATCACCATCATTGAGTGCATGCATCCCTTTCCTTCATGAAGTGTCTTAGAACCAAACCACCTGGAATGTACTTATTTGTTTTCACTCTCCATCTGGCAGCCCAACTCTTAACTATTTCGTACTTCTGTCACTTCCTACTGTACATTTAGTCAGAGTTGGGGGAAAGCCTGAAATGAATAATTTGCAAGAACATACTCCCAGTTGTTTTCCAGTTACATGCTGAAAGCAAAACACATCTGTGTTCATCTGTACTTATAAACATACTTTATCTGAACTAATCTTGCTATCAAATGTGATCATAGTTTTTCAAGGCTGAAGATGTCTGTAAATAAAGGTAAAAAGAATTTTGACTCAGATATACAGTGGTTTCTACAGCATTTGCTCTGCCTGAATTATACCACCAATCCTTGAAGTTTTACTGCAAAGGGCTATTTTTCTCTTTCATGTGGCTCTGATTACTTCATTATTTACTATTTCCTCACTTTCTAGACCTCCAGACTGGGGATGAGCCTAACAATTTCTGATACAAAGGGGACATGATTGTGCACCTGTTAAGACAGGTGAAAAGAAATTTCAACATCATCTCATGCTCTCACCTCTCTTTTCTTTGGCATACTTCTGTACTCCTCTACACCTATTCACCAGTGATATCCTTCCTGTGTAGGTTTGCAGGCCAAATGACTTAAAAGGGAAAGATCAGTTCAAATACTGAAAAAAAAAGCTCTGAAATTGGCACTAGTTTTAATGGGGGGGGGGAAATCAGCAGTTTTGTTACTGCAATGTAGTTCAACAGTGACAAAGTGCATACTAATGTTCATAGATATACACTGCAAAACTATATTGACTCCCTAATTAAAAGATAAAACCAAACTAATATGAAGTGTTACAAAGGAGAAAAATGTCCCATAGCAACCAGTAATCCACCATTAAGGATAAAAGCTTTCCCAACAGCTTTGGAAAACATTTTGAGAAATATTCTTCTAGATATGTCTTTTCCAAGCATATAACTGCATTAAAACACTGAAACAATTCTCAAATGAATCTCAACAGACAGAAATACTTTAATGTACACAAGCCCTACTCCTGACATGCTGCATTTTTGGTGAGTACACAGAACATGCAGTTTTGCTAATTCGACTGCAAATTACAAGTTTGGGAAAGTTTGAGGTGTTTGGGGGTTTTGTGTGAAGAAAAACAAAACCAAATTATTGCCTCTCCTAGCAGAGAAATAGATTCAGCAAGGAATATTATCTCTTGTTTTGGGAGCTAGTTGAAGGGGCACAGAGCTTGATGTTCTCCCCTGTGTTTATTAGCATTCACTGAAGTCAGGCTCTCGTACTCAGGACTGCCAGTTTATAGCTTGGCTGCCTTAAAAAGCAAATAAAAAATTAATGTCTCTCTTGCATTCTGCACATGTCTTAGGTTTTGACAGACAAACAGATATTCACACATCAACATAGTTGTAAATAGACTCTCAAAGGTAAATTATTAAAAACAAGAAGAAGGAAAACAAACTGTAATGCACAAATCTCCTTGGGTATTAAAGATGCAGTTGGCTACGAAGTGGTCATGCACCAATAATGAAGGCTGCCTGTGATCCCTCAGGCCTTCCATAAATTTGCCCTGCAACTGCAAAATATGTGAATTGAAGTTTCAGCAAAAGAGAGAGAATAAAAAAAAAAATCCTTCTTTTCCATCAAAACTCATTAGGAACAACGAACTCAGATTAACTGGAGTTAATCTGCAGAAATACAGTTAAAATACAGCAGATTGAGAGATCAGTTTATAAGTAAAAGACCTTTCATGAGTATTCCTTGGAGGATGATATAGACAAATCCATTGTTATCCTTATGAAAACAATGGGAAGGAGATGCAATGAGCTGGTATTAAACAAGAGCAGACAAATTGAATTTCCTGATGGGTGCTCATGAAACAGTAAGAAAAGATGACATTTGGGATCCTGGCCATGGTTCATGCACGAGGGACATCCCATCTGACGTGGAATGTCTTTGAGGTGCCATTACAGGTAAAGACTTTTAGCAAGTGTAGCTGCTGTTGTACACTCGGGTAGGGAGAAGGGGTTTGCTCTTGGCTTATCAGCTGTGTTGCAAAAAGCACTTACAACTTTCTAGCAGTGTAAGGTAGAATATGTTTTCTGTGTTTGCTGAACCAAGTTTAAGGCTACCAATGAAAAACTTTATTGTGTGTCTTAATTACTTCACAGTACAGGTTTAAATAATTACTCAATAGCCCTCAAGTGCATAGATTTGGGACTGTTAGCTCCTTTAAATCAAATGTTTGGATACCAGAATAAACACGCATGCCTTACTCAGGTTATTCCTGAAAGGGACAGAGTGTTGAAATACACACACACACACATTAACAGAATTGTATTACTGTCATTTAAAAAAAAAAAATATTAAAAAACTGCAGCAAAACAATTGTTAGTTGTTTTGAGTACCACCCAAGAAGAGAAACCAAGGCCCCCAGCAGATGAACTATTGTTTTGTTCAAAAAGTGATCTTTCTGGATCAAAGAAAAGACAAATCAATAGGTTGGTACATGAAGCTTCACATCGCATCATCATACAAGTACAACCCTTTAGATACTTCAACAAATATTGACTCATTCTAAGGTAAATCTGTAAAATCTCTTCCTACAGAAGCCTCAATCCAGTAGAAAAAGTGACTTTTTTTTTTAAGTGAGCAGGAACTTGAATACGGTGTTGAAAAGTTTCTAGTTAGAAATTGTCAAAAAGTTTTAAATAAAGGCTGTGAGAATTACACATGATGCAATGTACACTGATAAAAAGTATTTAAAAAACAAAATCAAACTGCCTGGCTTTGAAAGATTTTGCATGCTTCTTTCAAGACAGGGCTGGTGGACTATCAGATGGAAGTGAAAGAGATAGTGTGGCACTACACCCCAAAGAAATGATAAATGTGAAAAAAAACAACACCTAAGGGATATGCTTATTCATCTACAGTTTTTTTCCTGAGGATTCTTACACCTTCCACTTCATGTTTCGTATTATATTTTGACAGGATAATCCAATTCTATTAGCTTGCTCTGGATTTTCCTAAACGTGATAAGCAAGC
>VYZX01017678.1:61378-81687 GCA_013401335.1 Brachypteracias leptosomus
GAATCTGCACCAGCCAGCAGGAAAGTGTTAATGGCATTAAACACATTTAAAAAGTTAGCTGTTGAAAATTAAATTCTTCGATTCCTTCATAAAAAAGCCAAACCCTGACATCAGCCACTCTGGATGGCTGATATAAGCATCTAAGAGAACTTCATGTGTCCTGTGAGCAATACAGAGCTCATGCTGAAAGCCTCAGCCTCAGCATCACAGCATCTTTAAGGCACCAGCCAGATTGTAACACACAATATGAATGTAGACATGGCCATGCAGGTCTGGATTTTAGCAGGTGTTTCAGTATCCACCTGTTTGCTTTGTACCAACCAACAGGCAAGGTTTTAAAAGAAGAATATTTTCTAATTATCCATATGCCTCAACCTCATTGATAGTTCAAGTTGGAGGATAATAGCTATCAGGGACCAAAATCTAAATAACTCTGGAAACATTCATCCAATTTCCTGCCACAGAACAAAACATGAAGATAACTGTAACATCAGAAAGAGAGAGAACAACAACGAACTAATACTGGGAGAAAGAAGATATAAGAATAAGTACAGTATTTTGCAGGCACTACTCACCAAAAATAGAGTTCTGAAGTTGCTCAGATCGCCAAAGAATTCTTCTATGCTTATTGCTTTGGGGTCAAAGCTAAAGTATTCTCCCAAATTTTCATACAGTTTAGTCATGTTGTTGTGCATGTTGGACAATTTCTCATATTGCTCTCGGGCACTCCCAGCAAAGCTGTAAGGTTTTGTTAAGGAAAATGATTCAAACATAATCCAATCTAACAGTAAAAAAACAAAGTAACAAATTCAGTACAGAGGTTAGAACTGGAAAATTTGCTAGTGCTGTTCTGCTTACAAATATGACATTTTAATATATTAATGTTTACATGTCTGCAAATTCTTACCAACTTAAGGTGGTGACACATTTTTTCATTAAATTATCCCTTTCCAACAGTGAATATCTGCCATTAATCAACTATACAAATGACTTTATAAAATTTACAAATAGCTCGGAGAATTTTTTTTTTTTCCTTAATTTTGTAAAATACATCCTATGAAAAGACAGAATGAAACTTAGTTTGCTGTGATAATCTGACTAGGATGTCCCACTCTGCTTAAGTCATGCCATGTCCCCCATATTATGTATATATATTTTCTATGTAGAAGTTGCATTGTGCATAACTACCAATGATAAAATTATACACAGTTTCCTTAGCCTTTTATTACAGATGTCTTCTTTGTGGATTCTCTCAGGCACATTGCTCAGCTCAAGCCTCAGGATTCCTGTACAAGGTACACTTATCTAGGGCATGCTCTCAACTACGTAATAACAGAATGTCCGTCCACCTGCTCCAGTTACCTGACAAACAGCTTTGAAAAATTATTAGTACAAAAAACACCACAGAAAAACAGAAGGCTTTTTTTTTATTCCATTAGAAAATGGGGAAGTGTAGAAGTTAAACAGAGGTTGTCTTTCATCCCAGCAGTCATCATTAGAAGTTTGGCATAATCCTTTTAAACAGAAAAATATGATTTTTTTTTTTTTGCCTTGTATGAAAAAATAGTTTTAGAACAATTCACTTGCAAATACAGGAAGGGTGCAAGCTACTAAAGGAAATAATAGTTTGCCTTGAAGCAAGTAAGTTCCAGTCTGCTGTTTTCTTCTGTGGTGGTTTTTTTATATCCAAAGATACAAAGTCACCAATCACTGTAAAAAAAAAAAGCTAGTACACAATTAAACTAGTTCTGCTGATCCTGAATTGTAGCTGATGAAAGTGTTGTTCTGTACATATCAAAATCCAAGAACAAAAGACACAAGTTATTCCTGAACTACAAAAATCACATAGCCTGGCTCCCTGGGGCTTCTCCTTGTAACGACTCTTCCATGTACATTCTGATTCTTAATACAGCAGAGCTCATGCTCCAACCTCTCCCCATACTTCAGACTCTAATTTGAGACTCTGCCTAAGATCACATTTCTAATTAATATTTTTGAGATCTCTATCTCTCTGCAAAAGAACAAACAACCTGGAAAGTAATTAGGGGAAAGAGACATACAGAGAAACCGTACAAACCACTTATTTTTGAGATTAGACTAAACCCAAAAATGATTCTTCAGGAATTCATCAACAAATTGCAGAATAAAAAAAGGAAATTCAGGTGGGTGTTCTATTCATCACATTTCCGTAGTGTTGGGATAATTAAAAGGCTGTCATTTCACAAGCTATACACAAGCATAACAAAGGTGAAAGTATCTTCCATTGGAAGGAGACCTAATATTTCACCTGGATTTTCCTGCCCTAACTAACTATGACTATGTAAATAGTCATTTAAAAATTGGTTCTTCAATTATGATCTAAAACTTCATATAATAAAAATTTTCCTCCTAAGAAACTTATTTTCCAAGTAATTCTCCCTTCGTCATTAAAGCCTCAGCACAAAAGGAAAGCTGTGTTTTTGTTAGCTTATGATGTTAATTTAGAATAGCAAGAAGTAGAAACAATGCGGTGGATCTTAATACATAAATATCAAGATTTTGGAACAGTACTATATAGTTTCATACCAGTGCAAACACTGATTAGCAGGTATCACAGGGAATATCTGTATTTTCACTTCACTGAAATGAAGTTTAAACTTCTTGGCTGAAATTTCAAGTTTGGACAGTTGAATTGCTCATCTTAACACAAGACAAACTTGGTATAGTTCAGTCCTCAATGACATTTAACTGTACAAAAGGAAATGAAAGTTTAATGGCAAGAATACATTAAATAGGTAATAATGGTACATTACTGAATTATTGAGCACAGGCTAAAACTTTTAGAAAAACAGGAATTGTCTTAGAGTCAGCAGACTGTCTTGAACAACTCACAAAAATACCAGGAAAAAGACATACAAACGTATATAATTACAAAAATTGCATCTCTGGTTCCTTTAAAAACAACCTCATATAATACACAACCAAATTAACACACTACAAATGACTGAAAAGTCTGAAAGAAAAGAAAAAATGTTTGAATCTTCCAGATTTGAAATTAATTCTTTAAGACAAAGCTCTGAGTCAAATTCTCCATTCAGGCTGCACATTCAACATGAGAAATAACAACAGTAAGCAGTAAAAAAACCCCAACAATCCTACTACTGAAACTAGAAGATATTTTAAAGTTACACTCTAGAAACATATACTATAATTTCAACATACTACTTTTTATCTAATAAGTACCAAACTGCAAATAAGAAATACCATTAACAGTTGGCTTGTAAGACAAAAGAATGTCGGGAAGATGGATGAATATGATGAGCAAAGAGAAAATAGAGTATTTTAACTACAGTTAATTTTGAAGAAAACAAGTCAGTGCTGTAGAGACAATAGTTTCCACTCATACACCATGTCATATTAGCAAAGTTACTCTGTCACACTCTATATGCTTCATACAAGCTTCATACTTATAAACTATTAGTACCTTGAAATATCACCTTGAAATGTACTTCAAGTCATGGCAAAGACTTAGTCAATACAATTACTGCAGTGAAGCAAAGCCAGACTTGCCACACTATTTCATGAAAAATCATCATTGAAAAAAAATAAACATCTATCAAAACCTCACATAACAGAAATACTTAATTAAATCTATTTTCATTAATATAGACTGAAGTTTTAATAAGTGCTCATCTAAAAACTGTAAACAAAGTTTCATTCTTACTAGTCTGAACCAAGACAAAACCCACAGAACTATCAAATGCAAAGATGCTTGTTCAACTAACAGAAAATATTTCATTCACAGGCTTGTTTTTCCACATTTTTTTCTCCAAGTTTTTTTTTTTCATAACCCTAACAAAATTCTAAGCTAAAACTTTACTGCAAAGACTGAGATTTGAAAAATTTGAAGAACAAACCCCCCCCCCCCAAATGACTTGGAAACATTTTTCCATCTTCACTGTCATCCTGGTTTCAGCTGGACTAAAGTTAATTTTCTTTCTAAAGCTGGTACAGTGCAGTGTTTGGATTTAGCATGAGAACAGTGTTGGTAACACACTGATGTTTTATCAGCTTCCCCCAGTGCCCTGCCAGCAGGGGCTGGGGGTGCACAAGGAGATGGGAGGGGACACAGCAAGGACAGTTGACCCAAACAACCCAAAGGGATATTCCAGATCATATGATGGACACTTGGCCAGGGGACTGTGGCTTGGGAACTGGCTGGAACTTGGTCAGTGGGTGGCGAGCAACTGTACTGTGCATCACTTGCTTTGTATATTCTATTATTATTATTTTCCTTTCCTTTTCTGTCCTATTAAACTGTCTCGATCTCAATACACAGGTTTTACTTCTGTTAAGCCACAGCAAGCACCATCCCCATCTCCTCACGTTCTGCACAGACCAAGAAAAATGTGCCTGTAAATCTGAATATATGGAGAGTTATTGCTTCATCAAGATTAGAAAATACAGCACTGCAATGATAACAGAACCATATCTAATCACCATCTAGGCAACTTTGTACATATAATCCTTACTGAAGTTTTAAGGCACTTATTTTATATGGTTACTAGGCAAAGGAAGGTTTATGCCCTTTAATCCATTTCCTTATTTTACTTTAATACTACTGCAGAAGGCAACTACATGAACTACTCTGAGATTTTCTATGTGTCAAAGTTGGAATTTTTAAAGAAGTGTTATTTCAGTTTAAAATTTACAGGTGTCTTCTGAAGGCATTATCCTATTTTATTAACACATGACCCTGAGATTAATAAATAAATCACTGGGCAGTTACTGGTACCAAAAAGTTAATAGTATATCTTTCACCATGCAATTGAGTAAAATCCTCCACATGCCATGTCTCTAATGAACTCTAAAGAAAAAATGTGAACAAATAACAAAAGAAAACAATGTATTTTATATTACAAAGATACAAGCAAACATCAACCATTAACTTCCATTATCCTTATGGCCTTTACTGACTTTTGTTGCCAAATTTCAGTTATCTACTAGTACTACTATTCCCTGTCTCTTATTACTGTCAAGAGAGAGACCACCATCAGGCAAAGAAAAAACAAGTTTAGATACCCAGATGAACAAGGATTTCTGCAGTAAGAGTATTAAGTGGAGTGTCAGTATCAGAACACAGGTAAATGTCAGTATGGCTGCATAAAGCCAGAAGTTAACAACTGAAAATATCTTTTCTCCAAGTACACAAATGATTTTTTACACTTTGAAATATGACCCAATGGCTACAGTTTGCTGGCATTTCAGTGCAATGCCTAAATTAATTCACTTAATCAAGCAAGCAATGGATACAAATGTTACTATGACACAAAGCTACTGCTTTATGTCAGAGATAAAGAATCACTAATTACCATCAATAGCAGAATTTAATTCTTCATGTCCATATTAGGATCACTACCACGGTACTTAGATCTTTCTACTGCTTTTTTACATGTAAACATGACAAAAAAAAGGGCAGAGAAATCAAGGTTAAAGACCTCAAATCAGGTGGAGGGAAAATCATCACTTCCACCATAACTCATGCTATGAATTTCACATTAATATATCAATAACTTGGAAAAGAGTCAATACCTGAACACAAAAAACTCAGTTGCCCAAAGGCAGCACCTATTACTGTCAGCATGTACAAAGCAAATGAAAGCCAACATTGACAGCCTGGCATTCATCAACAACAAATATGCCACAGCAGAAAGAACATTGGTAATTTAACTGTAATTATAAAACATGTACCAGTGTTCCAGCAATTCAGGAGGCCCCGTTTCAGGACATATAGTCAGCATAAAAATGATATTTAAGGGATGGTCAACACAGACCTGAAACAGTAAAATAAACAGATCTCAAGCTGATGTCTTTGATACCTCAAGAAGAAGAAAGAATACACTGCAAATAAAATGGAGAGATACCTGCCAGAATCTTTTTAACACTTTCCAAAAGCATTTCAAAGACCGAATAGAAGTTCTTTTTGACATGTCCTCCCCGCTACTGGTTCCAGGAAGCTGAAAAGATGTGAAAGCAACATTCCATTTGGAGAGTTTTTCATCTAATTCTCAAAAGTTTATGCTGACAGAAAGAAATTCATTTAAGCAAGAGGCAGCTGGCATTAAGCTACAGATGGATTAACTCCTACTAGGGAGCAAAAACACAAGGACACAAGAAAGGAAAGGCCCACAGGGACTAGAGATGGAAGATGTTCTCATTTATAAATATACTCAACCTAAAGGGAAAGAATCAACGTATCTAGCATATCATATAAATGAGCACTATAATGAGGAGGTAAAAAATAATCAGTCTTGATTTTATAGGGATTTGGAAAGCAAAGCCATCTAAACTTTATTTAAATATATGATCTACTTTTTGTTTTTTTTAGTTAAGTTTAGCTTTACTGAATATATAAAGGTCTGATATTCTACTTGATGCACAGATCTTAATATTAATTACAGACAAACTTCTCCTGAGAAGACAGCACAGCATCATTAAAAACCCAGAAACATGGCTTCATTACAAGTCTCCATGTGAAGTCCTTCAAATTTGTCCACACAAGTCTTTTTAGGGGCATTTTTAACTAGCTCTACAGTTAGATTTTATATGACATACTTATTTTAGATTAAAATTATGTCAATCAGAATTTATAACTTAAAACAGAAAACCTACTAATCCATTTGCTACTTCCAATGTAAATAACTTCTTTCTTAAGAAATGCATTTTTGAAAAATACTCAGTGTATTGTCAGCTTTAAATTGCAGATTGATAAATCTGCATTGAGGACTGCAATACACCCATGAATTTCATCCTTATGCAATGATAAAGCTCCAAGTCTTCATAATCCTAAATATTGCAATATTGAAAATATATGCGTCAAAGCATAAACTTCCCTGCTTTATTAAATTTACAATTTGAAATAATTTATTTGCTTAGCTATTCCATACTCTGAGTACTCATTTACTGCTCTGAAAATTGACAATTTCCATCAGAACATTCCGCGTCTCAGATAATACACTTTAATTAAAACTGACTTATTAAAATTTCCACGACAAATTATATTTCTGAATGTTTCTCTCCTGTCCTGAGCAGAACTATGGAATTAATGTCAGCAGCACTGGAAGCAGGAGGAAATGCAGCCACAGATCATAATGCCCCTTGATTATTCTGGAAATACACACATGTGCCACAACTCTTAAAGGGACAGGTACTAGTATAGAACTAGTCTATCTTTACTGTGTATTCTCCTATTTTGAAGAAAAAGAAATTAGTTCTTAATCCATTAACTAATTCTCAGGCAGCTCAATCCACAACATGCTACTGCAGACACTGTGGGAAAATTAAAATGTGCTGAAAAACTGCTTGGTCAAAAAGCTTGGGAGTAAAATTGTTGGAGCCTGAAATGACATAGTTGGGGGGGAATTAATTAGGCAGAAAGAATTCTGTAAATAATCATACAACAGCTGATTTTTGTTTGGATGCCTTTATGATGTATTGGATAAAGCATACAAGAGTGGGATTAAAAAAAAATGTATTTGTGACACCATTCACCATAGATGTTGTATTTAACTAATATCTATGTGCAGATCACCAGATCTGCCTGCAAATTAACCTTATTCATAGGTGGCACTTGACATCCTCAGCAGTAAGAAATTACCAACAAAAGGAAATCAAGTGTGCAGCAGAGCAGGCAAGAAATGAGAAAACAATTACAAGACCCTGCTTCCAGAGGAGTCTGCACTTACACCTAAATGTTCTACAATGGAAATCCACAACCTCCTGCATATCTGGCCTTCTATATTTGAGTCTAAATTAAGTGCTGAGAAGCAGCCAAGCTGAGCTTAAATGGGTGACTGAGCACTGGAACAGGTTGTCCAGAGAGGCTGTGGAATTTTGGAGATGCTCAGAAGCCATCCGGACATGGTTCTGTAAGCCGGCTCTAGATAGTCCTGCCTGAGCAGGGCAGCTGGACAAGACCTCCAGAGGTCCCTTCCAACCTCAACCATTCTGAGATTCTGGGATAGCCAAATGAGCAAGACTTTGGTTACTCTGACTAGACATAATTTCAACTTCAAAATAAAACATCTGAAATAATTTCTTTCCCTCTAAGCTGGATATATAAAGTAGCTTCACTTCATTAAAAAAAAAAATCCCTAATTTACGAATAAGGTTTACACATCATACTGTATCCAAATACAGCTTTTCTTACTCCAAGCATGCCAAAATTAAATGAGATTGAGACCTACTGAAGAGAAACACAAAACACTAACAACCCAGTTGTCAGAATCCTCACTATGACCTATAGACATCCAGTTTTAAAATTACCTTGCTAAATGGTTCATGATTTCAAATCAAATCATCTTTATCATCTAAACTTGGTTTTTAATAAAACAGATTATTCTCAGAATTTGACAAGACACTAACAATTCAACCAACACAAGTATAAGGACCAAATAATGGAGTTCATTTGTCTGTAGTGTGCTTGATGCAGCTTCCTATCAACACTTAAGCCAACTCATTGTCTAACTTCATAAAAGAGAACCAAACCCATGATTCAAACTAATTTGTGAAAATAATGTAATCCCTTGGCATGATCACCTGAAAATAAAACCACAAGTAGACTCCTTGCTAATCTACTGCCATACATGGTTCACAGAGCAAAACACTTCCCCCTCTACTCCAGATGTACTTATCTACTACTAATACTCAAGAAATGCACTTCAAGGAGAACACAAACATTTTTGTGATGATTTCCAAACAACTACCACTAAGTGTGAAAATTTGCTAAAAATATTTCAACCATACAAGCTGCATTCTATCATTTCAAAGCTCTTGTAAACGATTTCAGAGCAGGATACTGGATCAAGGAACCACCAAACTAGGCTAAAAATGTGTTTTATATAGCTAGAAGAGAAAGTTTGATCCAACAGCATCATCATCCCTAATGAAGGATGTACCAGCTCTCATAGTTTCTAATCTCCAAGCTCATTCATAATAGAGCATTCTTTTAATTGAACTGGAGAAACACAAACAGAACTTATTAGCTGAAGACAGAAATTCAGCTTTAATAATAGTAAGTCATTTACAGTGATAGCTTTATTTTCACCTGCTATCAGTATGTAAACAGATGCTAACAATTTTATCATTCACACTACATACATAATGTATCTCTGTGGCTACACAAAGACAAGACTTCTGGAGCATACACAGATAATTACGAGTCACAATTATATACCTAATCTTTTCTTCCTGATGAAAGTCTTTGGAAAAAAAATAATTAAAAATTGTGGAAATATTCATTACAATACACTTCATCTACCCAAATGAAAACCCAAAGAAACCAAGACCCATAGAAGGAGCCCAATTTAATATATTTCATATGTTTACACAAAATCATGTACTTCTGAAGACCTTAAGGATTCACTAATAAAATACCCATGCGTGAGAATTTCTAATTACAAAGCAAATTACCTCATTACTTGACATTTGAATAACCCAGAAAAATCCCTAAAAAGAACAGTTGCTTCCCAGCTATCATACAGCAATGAGGTCTATTCCTCTCCCTGGCCTTCATTACCTTAGTACCTGAAGAAGTAATTAACTGTCAGAATTATTTAATACAACTGTGTAGAGACACTATTTTAGTGTTGGAAGAAAAGGGAGATGACACCATCTGATACCAATGCTGGCTGTGACCTGCTCCTTCTCCCTAAAATGCACAGTCATGCTTCAGTTGATGTTAACTACGATGAGGCTTTCTAACTTGTCCCTAAATGCCCATCAAAACTTCCATCTGGATAAACACTAGAAAAATCTGTGTTTACTTACTCCTAGCTCTAAGCAATCAGAGCGATTCTTAATTTTCATGCATTCAAACTTCTCAATAATGAAAAGACTATTTCCATTGATTCTACACACACCACTTAACTATACACAGGAGAAAGCTTATGTCAACATAATTTCAATACTGCCTTTTTTATTTATACTACTGTTAATCAGGATGCAAAGATCAGTGCTCACTTCTCTAAAAGTCCCACAGGACCTCTCCAGACAAAAACTGATAAACAAGGGCCTATTTTATAAAATATTCAAGTCCAAGGAACAAAGCTCCACAGGCTCTTTCTTAAACTGGTTTATATTGGGAAAGTCTGATCAAAGACTCACGATGTCAATTCAGGAATGTCCTGTTGTAGCATGAAGAAGAAAACTTGAAAAGTAAATAAGAGCACTCGGCTCCTCAAACAGAACACATAAAAGGCAACATTTATAAAGCCACAGGCTAGAATGAAGAGAATATCTTGTCTTACATTAAAATACTTGAAAAAAAGGTAAAATCTCTAAGATTAGAGCTAGATATTAACCTAAAACCACTTTTTTATTATTATTATTCAGCAAAAGACAGTTGGTGACCTCAGAAGTTAAGAGGGTTTTTTTCCATGATTGTAAAATGGAAATAATCCCCAAAGTCCACACTCCCACTTTTAACAGAAAGATCAAAACAATTTCTAAAAGCTCTAGAACTCCTGAAAGCAAAACAAACCTTTCATCCTGAGAAAAACAAAGCTTTATTTCCCCTGATGAAGTCACCACAATTTTGAAACTGCTTTTGCAAAAACATGCTGAGAGGAACTGAATTCACTGACACTGCCTGACAGGTGAAAAACAGCCTTTTGAGAGCAGGGCAGGATGCCAGTCATGAATGAAAGAGATGGACTATTCAGCCTAATTTGTTCTGAAATGGAAGTTGTGACAGCTGGTACAAATAAGGGAAAAGATTATACCCAATGAAGAATGAAATAGATAGATAGAGGTATAGATAAAACTTCACACCCAGCATACATTGGCTACATCTTTCAGGATCTTCCCTCACAGTTCTCAATCCTTTTCAAACTATAGCACGTACTTCAAGACAACGATGGCATGATGAGGGGGTAACTGATGGGGTGCTCAACCAATGGATGGCAGATAACAGAAGGAAGGCAAAACAATCATAGAATTATAGAATGCCAGGTTGGAAGGGACTCCAAGGATCATCTAGTCCAACCTTTCAAGACAGAAAAACACAGTTTAAATGAGATGGTCCAGCACCCTGTCAAGCTCAGTCTTAAAACTGTCAATGTAAGGGAATCCACTACTTCCCTTGGGACACTATTCCAATGTTTAATTGTTCTTATAACAATTAAAAAGCCTTATGAAAATACAGAAGAAGGTAAAGAATTCTCCAGTTTATTATTGCAGCTTGGCAAGGCTTCACAGGTTATTTTCCTACACTTGTACAATTCACAGATCTTTGCTCAGATCCCTCAAAGTCGTGGATCACATATTTGCCTGGAATGTCACACTAAGAAATCTGAGTAGTAGTCATGCTCTATATACTTCATGTAGGTACTTTTCCAGCACCTTTTTCAACAGAAATCATCTAGTACTTACCTCATTCTCATTTGTCATATTTGGGTTTAAAAACAATTTGCAACAATATGAAGAGTGATATTTCTAGCTTTTTCAAACTCAAATCTCTCCCAGTTTTTTGTAGTAGCAAACAATTATAATCACTATTTATGCATTAATTAGAAAATAATACAAAATACATGATAGTCAAGAACATATGAGACAGAAAATGTTGCAAGAATAATGTATTTCTAGCATGCCTTCCCTGGAGAACAATTAGATAAAGATACATTTAGATGAATAAAAAAAAAAAAAGAAAGAAAACAACTAAAATGCAGCTGGTACAAACAAAATGATTTTGCAAAATTTGCTTTGCATATTATATTCAAATTAATGAAAAGTGACTGTTTCAAATAACACAAAGCACTGACAATATTCTAACAGTAAAATAAAATTATTTGTTGATACCTATTTCAGCAAAGCCACAGTAAAGTAACCACTCCTAGAAGTATTATATTACCTTTGGAACACACAATGAGATGCATTAAACAATAATTACAGCTTTGTGTGCCCTAAATCTTTCAGAGAAACTGCAACCCCATTCACTTTCTCTTTGATCATGCAGTTTTTCCTCACTTCACCTGGATTTAATTAAGGGAGGCGTGTTTGAGCTGTCACTTGCACCCTGGTTTTACAACCTTAAATCACTAGATCTGATGGTTACTTCATCTACATAAAGTTTTCTGGTAAAGTGTAGGGAGGGAAAAGAGAAGTGACTCCTTATATTTCTAGCTTTCTTTTAATGCAGCAATGTCAGATGTCTTCCTTTACTTGCTTTTAGAAATATGAAAAAATTCAGATCATATGTTTCGAGAGTCTAGATGTTCAAAATTGAGGAGGGAAAGGAATGATTTACATGACCTGATAAAAAAGCATAGAATAAATGTATTGAAATCTGAATTTGTTTAGTGCAAATAACCATTGTAATGAAGTGTTCACAAACTCAAGCACAGGAGAAAATGAGTGAAAGACTACACTGTAACAATGAGTCGATTTTACACTCAAATACCATTTTGAATATCAGTTACATACTTAAAACCACACATCATAAAACAGTGCATGTCCTTTCCCTCCTCTTTTCTCTGCAGATATGGTTACTAGCTCTGGTATTATTAACTTACTGGGCAATTATTTTCTAGGAACCCTCCATCACATGCACACCAATAGCCTTGCCCCAGATGACCGGGAATAAAACAAGGAAAAGTCAGGAAAGTGCAGTAATCCTTCAAATTTCTATCTTGGCCAACAAACAATAAGGATATTTCTTATCCCAATGTTCTGCCCAGACAGAAAAGCAAAGAGCATAATCACAGGGCAATCAGAATCAAAAATAAAAGGTTCCTATACTTAGACATATGGCTTAAAAAAAAAAAAATTGAGTACACTTTCTCAATGACATTCTTCCCTTCCAAAAAGTTTTGCTGGTTTTTTTTTTTGGTCTTTTTGTTTTGGGGGAGTGGAGAAAGGTAGAGAAAGAAAAGCAGTTCCATCAACAGAAACATTTTCAATAAAGCAATGCCTCCTGACAGTTTGATTTTGATATCTAATGCTGCAGCTCCAGGGATTTATAGAGTGCACTCTCTGCCTTTAATTTCAGATTTTAGAATAAGCATACAGCAATTAGAAAATGGATCTGTTAAGAATTATCATTCTAGTAGAGCACAATTCTTTACAATAATGTATTTCAGTGATATGGACAACACGATTTAATATAAATTTAAGGATGAAAGCACAGTTTCCCTCAGGCAATTACTCACAATCAAGAAGCCTTTAGATTTTCATGTATTTAAGTAGACTTTTGTTCACAGAATTTTCTTTAGAATCTCCTAAATGAGTAGGCTTTTCCTCCTATATAATTTTACATGTGTCTGTAGATTACTGAAAAAAAATATCTCTCACTAGTTAGCTAACATATAATCTAAAAATACATTTCAACAATCTTTTTATAATTTTTTTCTTGTATAAAACCCTCTCAAATTTATTCAGTACTAGCTTTGAAGCACAATTCTAGATGCAGTGTTCAAGGTGCAGAATAGAATGGAGCTCCCTCATGTGGTAAATCTACATAATCTCAGGGATTAAAGAAAAAATGCAACATAAACCTACAGTCAAATGTCTGGAGCTAAACGGATAATCTACAGAAGTCTGTACTATATAATTAACAGAATATATGCTTTTCAATAAAAAGAAATTAGAAAAATAAGCTATTTGAAGTTCTTAACTACCACACAGCTACCTGGTGCGTATCATTGCACCTCCCCACTTGTAACATTTTCCAATTTCTTCCTTTATTCATACTATAATGGAACCTACAGATTGTTTGTACACTCCTGTTCACTGCATTTATAATACAGTCCAATAGGAAAGAAATCAGAATAATAGTCTCCTCACATAAGGTTTTCCTTCTTAAAAAAAGAAAAAAGAAGATCTTTAAGATAGAACCATACAGTCAGAAAGAAAATTGATACTCTTTGTATAATACTATTTTAATGTATAATTTTCCACAGTTCTTGTATTTTAAAATATTAGCTTTATGAAAACTTTAGCTTAGTCCGGACCAGCTAAAATTCAAAGGATCATTTTCCAAAGGGATTTATCATTTCTTCTACTGATATCAAATAGTTGTAAGAGAAATGAACATTACCTATTAAAACATGAAACATCATCAGATGATTTCCAAGTTCCATCTGTTTTGCTAGCTCTCTCTCTCCATCCTCAAACAACCCTGCCCATACGCCATTTTGTGCCGCTAATCCTCTGCTTCCTCCGGCCCACACCAAACTCAGCAGCATTTCCTCAACATACCTTCAGCTTTTAGTCTGTTTCCACACTCAGGACAAACATCTATGTTCCCCTTCATCTTTTATTCTTTACCTGTTACAGGAATTGTCTTCCCCTGCAACTTTCTAGCCTCGCCCACCACCCCAACCACAATCACCTGGGGGCAGTTGGGGCCTCACACAGGTGGGGCAGGTTCTGCCTCTGGGGCCTGAAACCACCTGGGGAACAAAACCTGTTGCTGGGTTGTGACTCCTCCATAGGCCAACTCCAACTCGGGGCCCACAGCCCAGGCCCCAGCGCTCCATGCCCTTCAGGCAGTCCATAGTATTTGAGGCTGATCTTGTCTCAAAGCAAACCAACAATTTTCACATCACAGGTCAAGCACCAAAGCAATGACTTACTAATATCTCTCTGTTGGCTTGTATCATGTTTTGTCCATAAAAGAATGGAATATCTCCTGATCCTGTATGCAGGCACGCATAGAATTCCTTTTTCATCAAGCAACATAAATATATTAAAATACAGGAATATAAAAAAAAAAAAAAAGGAATAAAATCAGGTACCAAGGAAAAACACAGCAAAGAATCATTAAAAACTCATATTAGGGCAAAAATAAACATCTGGAACTTTGCCAGATTAGAGTTAACCAATTTAAAGTTTTCCAAATTCTATTTCACAGAGCAATACACAGTATCAAATTAAACAATTGACATGAAATATCTCAATAGCATCTCTTGCTATTTGATGGTATGTAATAAAAACAGACTAACAATTCTTTTGATGCATAGTGCATCACAGAGCAAAACAGAGAATTCCAGCATAACTTAAGGAAAAAATCATATTTTATGTGAATAGAAAAAAAAACACCCCCAACACAAACCCATCCATACATATTTCAGAAAGCTTCAGTATGCCTCATTAAAGCTCAGAAAGAGAGGCAGTAAAACAAAGGAGATGGCTTTAAATTTGCAACCAAAAAGAGTTAGTTGTGGTTCAAGATAAACCTGGTACTCAACATACCCTAGAAGAAGTCCTGGTAACTCCACACTGGCTGTTTAAATTTACAGATTTAATGTAGAAGACAGACTGATAGTTTCTTCCACCACTATTTCTCACATACCTCTTAGTATCACAATTACTCAGAATAAAGTAGAAGGTACATAAAAAAGGCTAAAACTATGCTCAAACTTCATTCATTCCTCTAACTCTCTTCTGACAAAGAAACAGTTTAAGGAAAAGATACTTCATGTTATAAGGTGTCTTGAGTAGAAAAACCAAGCAAGAGGTTGTTTTTCTACCAGGTTAAAATAATCTTTGATTGGAAAGTCTAATTCTACAAGTGTGGCAGCTTAATAACTATGGATGCTCAAAGCACATTAGTTAGTGTATCAAAATAAAAGTTTCATTTAAAATTGTTAGTACAAAAACCTGTGTTACCAATTCTGAAATTGTCAAATATAATACTTCCAAGAATTCCCATACAGATTGTAACAGTATCATGACAAATTGATTGATTTTTCCACTAATTTAGGAAGAAGTCTATTTGGAAAATATCAACGCTGCCATTTACTGCATCAAATAACAAACCAAACTCAACTGGTTTTCAGTCAGGACCAGAAAAGGAGACTCAATCTATTTGGATAGTAAAATAAAAATATATATTGCTGAAACGAGGCAAGTTAAGTTAACTTTGTACAAAGATTCACAGCTTTCATCACAGCAAACAATGGGAAAACATGTGGCAGGCCTTGAATATTTAAACATAGCAGAAACAGTATATTTAACCTTATATTCAGTAATGTCAACTGACCTTCCTGACAAGTACCTAGTCATACAAAATTTGACACCAGTCATGCAAATATTTCAAAGCAGTTTTAGTGGGGGATTAATTTTTTTTTCAGGGTGAAAAATTAGGTAAGTGAAAGGATTAGTAAATGCCACAAGGCCATCCAGACATTTCAGAGTGGAAATGAAACTGAATAGCAATAGTTATATCATGACTGTCACTGAACAAGATGCTCTTGGAAAAAAAAAAGAAAACCACCAGAAAACTGGTTTCTGCGACTGTCTCTGCGAGTGCTCCTCAGGACTGAGACCTTCAGAACATGTTCCTGCTGTTGTGCCTTCTAATTGCAACAGGTCCTGCCCATATTTCTGACCTGATTATCTGATTTTTAAACTGGTGCCTATAAAAAAGGATGGTCTGCACAAGCAGATCATTTTATATGCTAGGGAGACACACACTCTAAAGACTAAGTAAACAACTTACGTACCTTTGAGCTCAACAACATTAAGCAGTCTTTTTTTTGTCCCTAGCTTAATAATGTCAATTGAATATACATAAACTAAACATAGCACAAATTGCCTGTAATCTGATTTTGAACTTGGCAGGGTCAGTTCTTCAATAGGATTCAAAATGTTGAGATGCTATGAGCTTGAACAATTAGCAATGCAAAACTGGAGGAAGAAAACACTGCTATTCATTGATGCCCTCAATTTTCTCAAAAAGCCGCTAGTTTGGACAAGAAAAGCAGATTATATGTATGCACTAATTCTTCCTATCTTCTATCACACTGCTTTCAGAATTGGGATTTTCTGCCCATGCTGATGAAATACGTCAGACCTTCAGATGTACTTCTGAGAATTACAAGCACGATCAGTTAAATCAAGTGTGTCTTGGTAGCTTTAGCATACCCATTTCAATATGATGTGAGTGTTGAGAGATAAAAGGGTTTTTTTAAATGTAACCTCTCATAAAATGATATCCTGTTGATTTCCTTTTCAAGAGTGAATTTTTGTGATTCTTTTCTTGCATTTGGGGCATACACACTTGGCTGCCATTCAAGCAGTCAAGCAACTCATTGAAATATCAAATTTGATAATGAAGTCATAAATTCACATTTCTTAGAGGCACAGCAACTTAGAGCATCCTGGATGCAAAATTTAATGCACATCAGCCACATGAATTTTTTTTTCTCCTCTTTGCTCATGTCAACCATGCAAATTTGAGACAACAGCCTACAGAATATGTAGTAGGTGGGAGTTCTTAAGGATATTTTATTATCCCATTAACAATGAATTCAAATTGACTCAAGTCTGTAGTGGGGTTCCTAGTTCTTAAATATCCATTCTGCCTCAAAAAATTCCTTTCAACATAATTTATATACTTGGGAATGCACTACGATAACAGAAATCCAGAGAACTTGAACATCAAACAGGAGAAAAAGTTGCTTACAGACAGAAGTAAGCCTAAGCATTCATCTATACCACTGCAACTCTAAAGAGACACAAGCAAAAAAAAACCACCCACAAAAAACCAAACCATAACATCCAACTTATATATAAAATAAATTCTAAATACATGTAACATAATAGGACTTGTTTACTACTTAAAATACTTAGCATTTTAAAAGTACTGAGCATATACTAAGAATGGCTTACAGAGATAAACATTTGTAACTTCCAGGGTGTGGGTGGAAAGAAAAAGTTTGCATCTTTTTGTTATGTTGAACTTTTCCTGCCTGAAGAGATCCTCTTTCACTCCTGTAAGAGTATCTCTGAACTTAGTCATTCTGACACTGTGCCCTTATCTCAAAACACAAGTGCATACTGTATGTACTCCTAAGTCTCCTTAAAAAAGACTTTACTCCCTGGTGTTAGCACCTATTAAGACATGTGCTTTCTGCCAATTGTTCCTGGGTGCTTGTTTTTAACTTTAAGTAGAAGTCTTAACTCTAAACAAATGCTCATGACTAACACTACCAAAGCCAAGCTACATGGAGATCCAGGTCCTTCTGTTCCTTCATTATTCATCATGTAACTTAATACCTCATACCTTTCAGACCACAGTAGGTGCTTTTTCACTGCCTTTTTTGGACAATACAAGTTTTCTCACTTGAGTGAGGGGAGAGAAGAGCAAAAGAGAGGGAAATACACAGGAGAAAAATCAGGTTCCTTGAAAAATATATTAAAAAAATAAATATATTTATTCTTCATGTGCAAACTTCAGTAAAATAAAGTTAGTAGTAAGTACCTTCCTTCCCTAGACACTATTTAGGAAAGCTATTTTATCTGGATAAATAAGCATTCTTTTTCCCCAAATACCTCTTTTAGTCTANTGCTGTAAGGAGGAGAAAAATCAGGTTCCTTGAAAACCATATAAAAAAAATAAATATATATATTCTTCATGTGCAAACTTCAGTAAAATTAAGTTACTAGTAAGTACCTTCTTTCCCTAGACACTATTTAGGAAAGCTATTTTATCTGGATAAATAAGCATTCTTTTTCCCAAATACCTCTTTTAGTCTAGAACTGCATTTTCCAATGAAAGTGTTCTCAAATATTTTTGTAGATAGCAAGATCAAAAACTTCATGTAAATATTGCTAGAAAAAACTCATGTGTAAAATTGTCTTAAGGATTATCATAAAATCATAATGGTTGGAAAGGACCTCTAAGATCATCAAGTCCAACCTTCATCCCAACATCTCCCTAACCACTAGACCATAGCCTCAAGTGCTACACCTACTTGTCTTTTAAAAACCTCCAGGGATGGTGACTCCACCACTTGCCTGCTCAGCCTGTTCCAGTGCCTGACCACTCTTTCAGTAAAGAATTTCTTGCTAATATCCAATCTAAACCTCCCCTGATGCAACTTGAAGCCAAGTTAAGGATTATACATGACCTAGAATTTAAAAAATCATTGAATGGTTCTGTTTTCCAGTTCCTAAAGTACTGGAAAAGGCTTCTAACATTTAAAAACACATTCAAGCAAAAGAATTACTTCAAATGTAGGGGTATATACAAAAGTTCCTAGAAATTTTCCTCCTTTGGGTTATCTGAGAAGCCCCTAGTTATGAACAACTTCAGATCTTAATGTACATTCTCATGCAGAAATGAAAGCACCAGCTCATTTCAAACTGTCTGAAAAACAAAACCAGGCTTTCCTAAAAGTGACATCTCAAAACACTTTAAGGGAATTATTTTTCCAGTGTGAGCTAGGAGGAAATCCCAAGTGTTGAGAGATGACAAGAGTGTTAATGCCATTAACATTCTTTCAGCACTCCATGTCAGTGTGTAAATGATGTCCTGCTGCTCAACCACTCTGAGAGAGGAAAAAAGGTTCACAGCCACTTCCAGATGCTGCGACTCTGATTCAGAGTATTTTTGTTTCTTCCCTTGTGGCCTGCTCTAAGAGGTTCTGCAGTACAGTGCTTCCTACAAGAGAATTAGCAGTTGATGTTTGGTGCATATTAAATAGCTACAATTCTCAGTGCATAAAAGTCCCTCACACACTTAGAGCAGACTTCTCCCCAGATCATTTCATTGCAACTGAAGTACATCAAGTAGGGAACTAATAAAGCTCGTATTTAGTTATGAATTAATAGTCATTATTAGACAAAACTATGAGCTTAAATTCATAGCAAATGAGAATATATGCTTTTCAGGAAGGCAGCTCTTTTACTGCATAAAAAGGATGCTGTTTTTATGAATAATGTTCCTTTCTAAAAATTAAAACCAGTTCACAAATTGCTGTTGTTCTATTGAGTGATAAGATGAATGCACACTGCCTGGAATTTTTTATCTGCAGTCATTTTTGTACTTTTATTCATAGTTCCCTTAATTTTGCAACTCCTGAAAAACAAGCTTTTAATTCTTCACATGTATGCAATCTGTCACAAAAAACAAGTGGCACTATTCATTGCTCTGGTAGGGAAAAGATTGTTAACAAGATGAGGCACGTTAATATCCCTTAGTAGAGTAAATGATAGAGCTGAACAACAGAACAGCTAGAGAAAAATCTTCATCTAAGGACAAAAGCAGTACATCTAGAATACATTATGCCAATAAATTAATGCCAGATTGTTTACAAAAAAGTGAATGTCTTAACTAGGAAGATAACAAAAAGAATGACCCTAATGCTGTGCCCTCCTGCCAGCCTTCCCCACTTCTCCCATCTCCCACTCAAAGCCCCACCCTATTCCCTAGAGAAATAAACCTGTGTCACTGGAGGGTGTGCACACGTTGGGAGTGGGGAAGAGGTGATATTATTTATATATCTATAGTTCTAAGCCAAGATTAATTAATAAGTTAACTCTATGCC
>VYZX01017679.1:0-26972 GCA_013401335.1 Brachypteracias leptosomus
CGCCTTGCTGGCCTGTCTTTCCTCTTCCAAGAGACCAGTGTACTAGTGAGAGGAATTATGTTTGCAAGTAGCTTTAATATTTGACAGCATCCATTTGTGCTGCAAATTTCAGTTGAGTGTGGTTTTCTAATGTCAGTGTTGCTTAGGGTGCCTTTAGTATTGTTTGGAAAAGTGGGTACTGTGTGCACAGTCACACAACTGTTGAACTGTTCTAGTTCTGGGGACGTCTAAGCAAGACAATTTTCCTTGGTCATTTCAACTATGGAATGATTACAGTGTCGTAAAAGTTTGGCAAAAATTCTTTCAATCTTCTTGCATCAGTGCTCAAATACTAAAACTTTGCTGCTAGGTAAATGAATTACTGGACAGACAGTGTTTGTCATGAGGTCTCATTTTCATATTGTGTAATTATGCAAATATGAAATATGAAAAGTTGCTCAAAATAGCCCATACAGTAGTAGTAAATACGTATATTTTAAGTCTAATTTTTGTTATCCTATCTTAGTTATATTTGCATTTTGCCAGAATATACTTGTGAAGGCTTCTGATGTGAGAGACATTGTCATGATGGATTCACTGTCCCTGGAGGTGTTCAAGAAACAGATGCACCTGTTAGTATGAGAAAATGTGTTAAACGAAAATAGCACAGTTCTGTATATATGACAACACTGACCTGCATCATACTAAATGCAAATGAGTTATTTTATTACCTCCCTCCAAAAAAGAAGACTCAATATATTAGAGGCATTTGTTGAAATATACAGCTGAAACACCCTGCACTATGGCAATCTGAGTTAAAGTACAGAATTATTTTTTAAAAATCAATTGGCTAAGGAAAATAATCTCAAAGCAACTGAACAACAATGACATCTTAATTGAAATCAGCTTTAAAATAAGGGGACAATATTCAAGTAGAAAAAATATTTATTTTAAATTTTTAAGTGAAATTAGTGATGTCAGAAATTCCAAATGATTTAATTTTTACTTTTTCGGAGTGAGAGTTTAATTTCTAAATAATATTTTTCATTTAAATAGCTTGCCTATATCAGATAGATGAAATAAGGAGAAATCTTAGATTTTACAGTATAAGCTAAACCAATATTGTATTCTAACAATAATAAAGTAGAAGTTATTTTCACCTTAGAAATTTAGCACTGGTAAGAAGAACCAACTCTTACTGTTTCTTGTTCTCTGTTACAAACATTGCATTTCTTTCCTTAAGACATGGAAATTTTTTACAGGCTGATAAAACCACTAAGCCTACAGTATTCCTGAATATAGACTGTAAAATCACAGTGATGATACAATCATGTCTTCCTATTCACAAATATTTTTGACTCTTCTGGAGATCTCAATAATTGCAGACAGAATTTAGTTTCTTGGAAAAATCCCACTAAACTACAAAGAAACAGGTGAAAAACATACTGCAAATATAATAACTCGTAATAAGACTTACTCCATCCTTTTACTCTGAAGATATTAATTACACACAAAAATACTGTTAGAAATATCTGTCTACAAATGTCTTTGAGAGTATTGCTCCAACTTACTTGATTGGACAGTATTTTATGGGAACACATTAAATAGAATCAAAGACGATGTTAACCTTTAATTTATGGTATTTTGAGTAAAATAGCAAACCCCAATCCCAAATTTCCATTCCAGTAAAACATGTTTGAATTAGTTGCATTTAAACTACTTTGGAAACCCTATACAACAATTTGTTTTTCAATTAGAAAACTAAACCTGAATCGAAAGGGTACATCAACAAAATAACAAAGTTATTTTTTAATCTGTAATGATATCCAGTGGACATCCTTCGCTTTCTCCTATAATCACAAATTTAAGACAAAGTGTTAAGTAACCTTTGGGAGCTATCTTAGAGTATCGTGTATGGACCTCAAAGACACACATGCTTTCCACATACCTTTACTTTTCCTTCTGACATGCTTATTTCTGGCAAGCCAGGAAGTGAAATATCCCTTCAATGATTGATTTGTTGATTGATTATGGATTAATTTGTCTGAGTGCCAGATCCTAAGCTAATGTAATTTCTTTGGATTGTCCAGTCTTTCCTTAAGTGGATGTCATCTGTTATCATTCATTAAGCCAATCTGTAATGAATTCTCTGATTAGCTATTTGGATTGACATATTTACAGCTAAATGAAACAGAAGAAATTCACTGTGTTGCAGTGACCAAAGGTACTTGTTATAATCTTCAGCAACTGGCAGCAGTGTTACTGTTATATCACCTATATTGCCCAAGTGGGCAATCAAAAATATACTTAAGCGTGGTGACCTCAAGATGCAGCATCCAGTGTCTCTGTTGTTCTTAATATGTTTTCTAGATGTACTTTATAATTCAGGATTGCCTATATTTCAGTCTGAAATCCATAATAAAATCATATGAGTTACTAATTTTCTTCATATTTCATAGATTTTCTTTTTAATATGGTGCAAAGGATTTGATGATGAAATAAAAGATATGGTGCCTGCTTCCTCTTCTGTCTTGCCTTCCCTGAGTCTGCCTGACTTTCACCAGTCCCCTGACACCCGGATACTTCTACAAAGGAAACTTGATTAATTTTGTCTGACTGCTTGTTGATCACATGTTATCACTGTAAAGGAATAAGAAAGAACTGAGGTTATACAGAGTGTGGCAAAAACATCCTCCCTGTATGAACTTTGTTATTCATCGTTCATCTAGGTTTCCTCTCTGGAAGTCTCACCTAGGTGGCAAAACAGCTGGCATTAAGGTGTTCTCATCATTAGGTAATAGGACTGGACAGAAGTTCACCATCAACCTGAGTCTCAGAACCTTCTGCCATAGTAGTTATGCTGACTCCACCGTGTGAGTGATTCATTTTTATTGATTGCATCTGTGATGAATTTGGCATGTCCAGTTTAAATCTGGTGTTTGAGTACATTTTTGAAAATTCAGGTATGTGTTTTGCTTTTTGAGATCATTATTTCAGATAGCTCTGGGCAGCAGGAAATAAATAAAAACAATTTCTACCTGTCAGGAAACACCTTGTGTGTCCTTTTGTGGTGGCCGGTTTTGTTTGCACTGATATATTGGATATTTTAAAGCTAAACATCACATCCAGTTTGTAGTTTTTCTGGCATAACATGAGTTTCTCCTGTGTAGCACACAGGGCTCTGCTCAGCTATTCTCCTTCTGTTAACTTAGTTTTGAGGAGGAGAAAATAAATTTTGAAATACTTTGGTGATGATCAAAATAAATAACCAATGTAAGATGAACAGAGCAATTCAACAGACTTACTTTGAATAACAGCATCCCCCTCTCAATGATGTACTGTTGAATTTGGTAGAAATGAACATGAGCTAAATCATCAACTTATACATACCTAGACCTAAACTAAAACTGAGAATCATGGAAAATGTTTCCTTCCTTATGTTCCCTCTTTCAATTTGATCTTTTGGGACAGATCTCTGGGGTGATCCAGGATCTTTCTTCTATAGCTCATGCTTTGTTTCCTGATCCATGGGATTTTTCTAAATATCTTCTGTTGTCTGGCATGAACTGATCTTCAAGTAAGCTCTTGCATTACCATGCACTTGCCCTTTCTCTCTTTCGCATCATCTTATCTCTATTTCTCTCTAAGTGTATATGCCCCCTTGGGTCCCAGATATGATTCTTTTAACCCTACCTTTCTTAGGTCTGTTATTTTATGCTATTTCAAGAACTTCTGGGGTTTTTTATGAGGTAGGAAACACTGTTTCTTCTACATGGAGGGAACTCAATCTTGGTATCAGTGACCTGTTTTAAGTAAAAATTAAGTAAATTAAGTAATAAGTTTTAAATTAGTATTACAGCTAAGCCTTCATTATCCTTCATCTGATACATACCTGTTGGAGATCTCATCACCAGAAGTGAGCCAAAGCAGATTCTGGAAGCAGATGACTAGAGCTTTACTTTTGTCTTCATTCCTAAAAATATACATCTAGAAAAGTTTCCCATATTTTGCCTATACACAGAAAAATAAGATAAAACAAGAGAAAAAAAAATATGTGTAAGTTTAAATACAGTTAGACATAGAGCTGTAAATGCTTTTGTATCTAAACAGAATTTGTCAAGAGTAGATATATATGTACTGCATTTCATAAGGTTAAAATGAGAAGGTTTCTGTTTCATAAAAGCATAATTGCTCTGAACTCTCTGAGGCTTGGTTTTGGCTGTCATATGAAATCTTGGCTGGGGCAAGTATAAGGAATTTTTCGTTCAGTATGACAGTATTTCCTTTTTCCAACACTTCTACAAAACTAGTAAATTTCCATAGTTACAAAATGTTTCATGCCAGAATATTAGGTAGTGTAAATCTGCATGAGTTCTATAACAGCAATGGAACTACACTGATATATATAAGCTGAGGATCTTGTCCCAGATCTTCAAATGTCAAAATACATTTACACTACCCAGTTATGATATGCATTTCACTTTTATGAAGTAAATGCAGAGACTACCATGCACAGATGCTTTTGAACAATGTTTTTCCCTAGCTGGCTTTGTCAGGTCTTTAATTTAAAACTTCAAAACAATTTCTCATCCTCTTTGAGCACAGCCCTGCTAAACATACATTTGAGTAAGTGGTTGAAGCTTTTGATTATATCTGATGTAAATCCTTGCTTGAGTTTCCCAGAAAAAATATCAGTTCCTGTTTCTTTTGGTGAGCTACTGAAGTTTTGAAAATTTTTAAATATTGGAGTTCTGGTATGTGTGCACACAGAACTATAGATAAATAATTAAAAAAACTAACACAAACAATGGTATGTTAATAATGTTGTTCTTAAAGTACATGTCAATGTACTTCAGATTCTTCAAAAATATTGATAATGAATAGGTCAGCATTTCAAAACCTACCAGTGATTTTTAGAATGCTAACCTGTACCTTTTAAAGAAACATAAAGTGAAATCCGCACTCCATTAAAATGAATCATGCAACTGCGATAATTACACCTTAATCTGGGATTTACTTTTACACTGTAAATGACATTTGAAATTTTTCTGAACTTTTTGGGTGTTCAAAGTGAAGCAAAAGTAATACCAGTACTCATTTTTCAAAGTTTGGACTGTATAAAATATTAATAAGAAAGGCATACAAATATGCACACTGGTACATAAAAAAATTACAGAAGCTTGTAACTGTTCGAAAGTTATTGAATACATAGACCTTGCATTTGAATTACATTCTGAGACCATTCTTACTTAACATACTTAGACTATTGCCATCAAAAGTGACTTAAAATAGATTATGCTTTTTCAAAACTTGCATTCTTTTAATAAGCTTGTGTGATTATGTATATATGCTATGTGCCACAGTATAAGAAGGACATTGAGATGCTGGAGTGGGTGCAGAGAAGGGCAATGAAGCTGGTGAGAGGTCTGGAGAATATGTCGTATAAGGAGCACCTGAGGGAACTGGGATTGTTTAACTTGGAGAAGAAGAGACTGAGAGGAGACCTCTTTGGTCTCTACAACTACCTAAAAGGAGGTTGTAGTGAGGCTGGTGTTAATCTCTTCTCCCAAGTAACTAATGACAGGATAGGAGGTAATGGCCTCAAGTTGAGTCAGGGGAGGTTTAGATCGGATATTACGAAGAAGCTCTTTACTGAAAGCACTTTTGGTGAGCTACTGAAGTTTTGAACAGCACTTGAACAGGCTGCCCAGGGAAGTGGTGGAGTCACCATCCCTGGAGGTGTTCAAAAAGCGAATAGATGTGATGCTTCGAGACATAGTCTAGGGATCAGGGAGATCTTGGACAAAGGTTGGACTTGATGATCCTAGAGTTCTTTTCCAACCTAAATGATTCTATGATAGATTTATCTTTTGGTATTCATTAATAACTTGGAAAGATAGTAATAATTGGTAAAAGAATAGAGAGCCAAGGACTGGATTTTGCCTTTAATTATTTCTTCTTTTTGCATTTCATGAAATATTCTTTACTGCCTTTTAAAAATACTTAAAAATCACAATACAGAAGACAGACCAGACGAAAATAGCAGATTTTTTGCAATAAGGAGAGCAGAGTTCATTTTGACCCAGCTAAGCCTGCTCAAGCATGAGGACTTCTACATGGTGCAGTACTGTTCTGTGCTGTGACCTAAATTGCTGTTCTGAAAGAGATAATTCTGGTTCCAGCAGCAAGAGGCCAGTTTTGCAGGCTACCTGACCCTGCTTGCTTAGCTGAAAGACTGAAGGAGGATCCCTAGCTAAGGCAGCTGTACTGCTCCCAGTACACATAGTCCCTTTCTCAGAAACTGGCCCGTGTACCAGCTTGTGGCATGTCTTTATGATCTTTTGACATTCTCTGAGTGCTCTGTAGAGAAAATATATCTAGTCCCCACTTCAATTCTTTCTTAGGGAGAGTTTTAATTGTAAGATTTACAGATTGTATGGTTGAATCACAGCTGACTTACCTATCAATAATTTCTTGTACTAGGTTCTTTTCTATCCCTCTTTCCTTCAGGCAAATGGAGTCAAAGGAATAGATTCTGTTTTTATTCATTTTAAACAGGAAGGTCTTATCTTAGTGTTGAAATTAAAATAATTAACCAAAATAGTTTCTAACCTGAAAATAATAATAAAAAATTGTCTTTGACCTCATAGGAATAGACTTCAACCTAAATATAGAATTGAAATCCTAAAATTGTAAAAAGTATGTGCCAATCTGTAGGATTGGTACGTGTGCATTTTGTGTAAGTTCTCTCTCTGTATATAAATATGTTTGCTCAAATTAGTTCTGTAACTTTTCTTTCTGTTCTTGATTCAGGGCAGAAATCATATGGTCAGACATTCCATGGTATGTCAGGCAGACATTCGTATGCAAATACTATGACAAAGACAGTTATTTAGTTACCATTTTGTGTTTACTTACAGATTCTAATCTGGAATCAGATAAATGTAAATTTTCTTGCATATTCTTAGTTAAAAAGAAGATAAATACAAATATTCCAACTCTAATTTTGTCCTAAATTTGATACAGTTAGTGTAAAGAAGGAAGGTTTTATACCTAGAGATGCACTGCCATGAAAGAATAAAAAATGTTTCCATAAATACATTAACAGCAAAAGGAGGGCTGAGGAGAATCTCCATCCTTTATGTGACTTGGGGAGAAACATAGTGACCAAGGATGAGGAAAAGACTGAGGTACTTAATGCTTTATTTACCTCAGTCTTTAATAATAATAAGACCAGTTATTCTCCAAGTACCCAGCCTCCTGAGCTGGAAGACAGGGACAGGAAGCAGAATGAAGTTGCCGTAACCCAAATAATACTGACCTTCTGCACCACTTACACACAAGTTTATTAGGCCAGATGGGATCCGTGCAAGGCTACTAGGGGAGCTGGCAGAAGCACTCACCAAGCCGGTTTCCATCACTTATCAGCAGTCCTGACCAAGCAAGCAGGTCCCTGTTGACTGGAGGTTAGCAAATGTGATACCCAACTACAAGAAGGGTCAGAAGGAGGGTCTGGGGATCTACAGAACTGTCAGTCTGGTGCCAGGGAATGTTATGGAGCAGATCATTTTGAATGCCATCACATGGCATGTATGGGACAATCAGGTGATCGGGGACAGTCTGCATGAAGGGCAGATCCTGCTTGACTAACCTGATCTCCTTCTATGACAAGGTGACTCAGTGGATGGGAGGGAAAGACTGTGGTTGTCTACCTGGACTTTAGTAAAACCTTTGACACCATTTCCCACAGTATTCTCCTGGACAAATTGGAAAAACTGTCTGGATGGCTGGGACCAAAGAGTAGTGATGAACAGAATTAAATCCAGGTGATGGCTAGTCGCAATTGGAGATCCCTAGGTCTCAGTACTGGGACCAGGTCTGCTTAATATTTATCAATGATCTGGATGAGGGAATTGAGTGCACCCCAGTAAGTCTGCAGATGACACAAAGCTGGGTAGGAGTGTTGATCTCCTTGAGGGTAGGGAGGCTCTACAGAGGAATCTGGCCAGGCTGGATCAATGGGCCAAGACCAATGGTATGAGGTTCTAGAAGGCCAAGTGCTGAGTCCTGCACTTGGGTCGCAACAGCCCCATGTAAAGCTACACGCTTAGGGTAGAGTGGCTGGAAAATTGTCCAGCAGAAAAGGACCTGGAGGTTCTGGTAGATAGGTGGCTGATTATGAGCCAGCAGTGTGTCCAGGTGGCCAGGAAGGCCAACAGCATCCTGACTTCTATTAGAAATAGTGTGGCCAGCAGAACTAGGGAAGTTACCATCCCACTGTACTTGACACTGGTGAGGTCACACCTCAAATACTGTGTTCAGTTTTGGTCCTCTCACCACAAGAAGGACATTGGGGCACTAGATTGTGTCCAAAGAAAAGCAACAAATATGATGAAGGGTCTAGAGCACAAGTCTTACGAGGAGCGGCTGAAGGAACTGGAGTATTTTATCCTGGAAAAAAGGAGGCTCAGAGAAGTACTTATTGCTCACTACCTGAAAGGAGGTTGTAGCAAGGTGGGTGTCAAGTCTCTTGTCCCAAGTAACAAGTGATAGGACAAGAGAAAATGGTTGTGCCAGGAGAGGTTTAGATTGGACCTTAGGAAAAAATTATTCACCAAAAGGGTTGTCAAGCCCTGGAACAGGCTGCTGCCCAGGGAAGTGATTGAATCATCATCCCTGAAGGTATTTAAAGGATGTGTAGATATGGTGCTCAGTGATATGGTTAAGTGATAGACTTGGCTGTGCTAGATTAATGGTTGGACTGAACGGTCTTAAAGGTCTTTTCTAACCAAAACCATTCTATGATTCTGTTCTATGTTTTTAGCATTGCAATTAGTTAGGATTGTTTCTATGATAAGCCTTATCTTCTGTATTTTTACATTGTTTAAAAACAAAACCTTAGTGGAACTATCTGTATGTCTTTGTCCTCACATAGAGTAGATGTATCCATTAAAACACTCATTCTTCATCCTTTTTCTGCCTTACTTTTTACCATCCTCACATTTGGGCAAAGCACTCAAGTGCATTTGAATGGTAAAAAAATTTATGAATAATGAAAGTGTTTGAAAGATGACTGTTAAAGTTAGCATCACAAATGTGTATGTGTATNAACAGCAAAAGGAGGGCTGAGGAGAATCTCCATCCTTTATGTGACTTGGGGAGAAACATAGTGACCAAGGATGAGGAAAAGACTGAGGTACTTAATGCTTTATTTACCTCAGTCTTTAATAATAATAAGACCAGTTATTCTCCAAGTACCCAGCCTCCTGAGCTGGAAGACAGGGACAGGAAGCAGAATGAAGTTGCCGTAACCCAAATAATACTGACCTTCTGCACCACTTACACACAAGTTTATTAGGCCAGATGGGATCCGTGCAAGGCTACTAGGGGAGCTGGCAGAAGCACTCACCAAGCCGGTTTCCATCACTTATCAGCAGTCCTGACCAAGCAAGCAGGTCCCTGTTGACTGGAGGTTAGCAAATGTGATACCCAACTACAAGAAGGGTCAGAAGGAGGGTCTGGGGATCTACAGAACTGTCAGTCTGGTGCCAGGGAATGTTATGGAGCAGATCATTTTGAATGCCATCACATGGCATGTATGGGACAATCAGGTGATCGGGGACAGTCTGCATGAAGGGCAGATCCTGCTTGACTAACCTGATCTCCTTCTATGACAAGGTGACTCAGTGGATGGGAGGGAAAGACTGTGGTTGTCTACCTGGACTTTAGTAAAACCTTTGACACCATTTCCCACAGTATTCTCCTGGACAAATTGGAAAAACTGTCTGGATGGCTGGGACCAAAGAGTAGTGATGAACAGAATTAAATCCAGGTGATGGCTAGTCGCAATTGGAGATCCCTAGGTCTCAGTACTGGGACCAGGTCTGCTTAATATTTATCAATGATCTGGATGAGGGAATTGAGTGCACCCCAGTAAGTCTGCAGATGACACAAAGCTGGGTAGGAGTGTTGATCTCCTTGAGGGTAGGGAGGCTCTACAGAGGAATCTGGCCAGGCTGGATCAATGG
Organism: Brachypteracias leptosomus; assembly: GCA_013401335.1. Taxonomy (NCBI): domain Eukaryota; kingdom Metazoa; phylum Chordata; class Aves; order Coraciiformes; family Brachypteraciidae; genus Brachypteracias; species Brachypteracias leptosomus. Next base: position 10,008 of record VYZX01017679.1, read on the forward strand.
GCCAAGACCAATGGTATGAGGTTCTAGAAGGCCAAGTGCTGAGTCCTGCACTTGGGTCGCAACAGCCCCATGTAAAGCTACACGCTTAGGGTAGAGTGGCTGGAAAATTGTCCAGCAGAAAAGGACCTGGAGGTTCTGGTAGATAGGTGGCTGATTATGAGCCAGCAGTGTGTCCAGGTGGCCAGGAAGGCCAACAGCATCCTGACTTCTATTAGAAATAGTGTGGCCAGCAGAACTAGGGAAGTTACCATCCCACTGTACTTGACACTGGTGAGGTCACACCTCAAATACTGTGTTCAGTTTTGGTCCTCTCACCACAAGAAGGACATTGGGGCACTAGATTGTGTCCAAAGAAAAGCAACAAATATGATGAAGGGTCTAGAGCACAAGTCTTACGAGGAGCGGCTGAAGGAACTGGAGTATTTTATCCTGGAAAAAAGGAGGCTCAGAGAAGTACTTATTGCTCACTACCTGAAAGGAGGTTGTAGCAAGGTGGGTGTCAAGTCTCTTGTCCCAAGTAACAAGTGATAGGACAAGAGAAAATGGTTGTGCCAGGAGAGGTTTAGATTGGACCTTAGGAAAAAATTATTCACCAAAAGGGTTGTCAAGCCCTGGAACAGGCTGCTGCCCAGGGAAGTGATTGAATCATCATCCCTGAAGGTATTTAAAGGATGTGTAGATATGGTGCTCAGTGATATGGTTAAGTGATAGACTTGGCTGTGCTAGATTAATGGTTGGACTGAACGGTCTTAAAGGTCTTTTCTAACCAAAACCATTCTATGATTCTGTTCTATGTTTTTAGCATTGCAATTAGTTAGGATTGTTTCTATGATAAGCCTTATCTTCTGTATTTTTACATTGTTTAAAAACAAAACCTTAGTGGAACTATCTGTATGTCTTTGTCCTCACATAGAGTAGATGTATCCATTAAAACACTCATTCTTCATCCTTTTTCTGCCTTACTTTTTACCATCCTCACATTTGGGCAAAGCACTCAAGTGCATTTGAATGGTAAAAAAATTTATGAATAATGAAAGTGTTTGAAAGATGACTGTTAAAGTTAGCATCACAAATGTGTATGTGTATGTGTGGTCAGGACTGGAGCTTCCTAATCTTTATACATGCTCTGATGGGCTTACAGACTCCATGCTATCTGACAAAATGATAACATAAAAATTCAATGGGCTTCATGAAAAAGTTTTATGAAGAGGAGAAACAGACACATCTATATTTCAAGACAACCTTAAATAGGCTGAAATATTAAGAATATTTGACATGATGAGTGTAGAAATACTGTGTGAATAATACTTTGAAGATCACCTACTTTGTCGGTATAGTATGCTTGAAAAGTTTCATCTATTTCAGTCATAAACAGCAGTCATAGCTTATAGCATAAAGAAATAAAGAGGGACTTTAGTTAGAATAGTTGGTTTTACAGGCTATTGTAGAAGCTACTGTTAGAGCTGTTATCGCCAAGGATATGTCAGCATTTCCATTTCCAAGGGTTTATAACCAAACTGTAAAAATGAACTTTAGGCTGAAACTTGCCAGACAGAGTCTCAGCTCAGAACCAAATTGTTTTAAAAGAACACATTTTCATAGCTATATTTTATCTTCTGTGTTAAAATGTAATGCTTTAGTTTAGTTGCTGTAATGAGCTCCACATTTTATATTTTGTTAACAACAGTTCTGAGCTACTACCTAGAGCTTTATCCTCAACATGCCAGTGGGAGCACATTGTAATAAAAGAGGGTGGAAATTTTTTCATAGCTTCCTAAGGAGGAGCACAACAGATATGGGATGTTTTTTCTGCTCCTGAGTGTGTGGAAGCTGAAGACCCCCAGGTTTAGCCCCAGTGCAATGTCAGGATAACCATATTCGGAACTCATAGACAACCGAGCTGGGTTTTCATAGTCTCAGCTAATGCATATTGTAACCGAATCTATGTTGCTTTTGAATTTAAGTTGTTGTTGGGTTTGTGTTTTTTTAAAATTGCACTAATATAACTTTAGTCATTCCAAACTTAGTGCAAAATATATGCTACTCAATTAAATCCTAGACTACATTCTACATGGATTTTTCCTAAAGCAAGTCATTTTTTTTCATCTTTATTATCACCCCTTGAAATCAGACTCGACAGAGAGCAAGTGGTCTCCAAGCAAACAAACACTTATTAGATTACCTCTACAACACTTCACTTTTCAATAGTGTCTGGATATTTCCAGTATTTTTTGAGAACATAGTGATTCCTTGTCAGCTTCACCTCCATCCCTGGAAAGGTGATGGAACAACTTATCCTTGGTGCTGTCTCTAGGCATATCAAGGATAAGAGGGTCATTAGGGGCAGTCAACATGGCTTCACCGAGGGGAAGTCATGCTTAACCAACCTAAATATGAGAAGAAACTTCTTCACGGTGAGGGTGACAGAGCACTGAAACAGATTGCTCAGGGAGGTTGTGGAGTCTCCTTCTCTGGAGATGTTTAAAACCCGCCTGGACATGTTCCTGTGCAACTTGGTCTAGGTGATCGTGCTCCGGCAGGAGGATTGGACTAAATGATCTCTCGAGGTCCCTTCCAACCCCTAACATTCTGTGATTCCTTGTTTTCAAAGAACAGGAAGTAGGTGGATATTAATAATCTGCTATTTGTGGACATCTCCATATATGCCTGTGAAGTTGTGCCTAGAGAGAGAGAGGAAACAGATCAAAGTCACAGTACACGCACATATTTTTATATAAGCACTATGAAAACCAGGCTATCATTAGCACTGTTGTAGTCTGCAGAAAATGGAAGAATAGTCTAATATGTCAAGGTAAAAGAACTATAAAATAAATTGTGTGGTGGAATGGAAAGCTATTATATACTATCTTATAAATAGTATGCATTTATACAATTGTCTAGATATGTAATCATGTAATGGACTGATTATGCCATTATGTTGAACTGCAAAGAAATAAGTGTGCTAACAGAGGGCTGTTTCTTTCAGTTCTTTTATATAAATGGAAGCAACAAACACTTTGGAATTGCTTGATGCATTTACATCTTCTGTGTGTGTAACTGATGGATTCATTTGACAAGGATATCATACAGATTGTCCATTTAAGCATTAATAGAGTTAATTTTACATTGCCTCCAAAGCTGTGTCTGAGAGTAAATCATTATGATATACCTGAAAATCCTGGCATAAGGATATGTATCTAATAGTTCATCATATTGTTTATTTGATAGTACGTATTATAAAATCATTCAGAGAATGGCTTTTAAAGCATTACTCAAGCAAATCTTATATTCCTTGTTAATAATACTGCTATTTTCCTGCAAGTCATTGCCTGTCATTCTCCGTATGACCCTGAAGAGCCTAGCACACCATCTTTTGCTATATGTCATTGAAAAGGAGCATCAAACGTGATGGCATTTCGATGGTCTTGCCATAAATGGTTTCTAGAAGTTTAGGGGAGAATAGAGCCTTGTGATCTCTTGATCAAAGGTATAGATAAAACGTTTTATGTGTACAAATAATACTTGTTTGTCTGTACAAGGCTTTTCTATGCTAACACAGTATTGCACAGTGGACTCCAAGAGAAATTACTTTTTGTTAATTTTCCCTGTATTTATTAAAAGTACCATTGTAGGTGTGTACACATTGCAGGTATGTAGGACTGGTTCTGCATGATCAAGGTGTATTTCATTGTCTGAGGCAGAAACTATTCCAAATGCTTCACAATAAAGGGTGGTAACCAAAGCTGGCATGTGACATGTAGACAGGGCAAATAGACTGTTGAGCCTTGTGTGTGTTTTATATTTTTCCATCATGTTGAGTTTATATTTCTTAAAAGATTATATGATGTAGTAAAAGTATAGTAAGAATGTAGTAAAAGGTGTGTAGAATAGTAGCCAACAGCTTCTGTGTTGAATTTGCTGAATGTATCACAGCACAGAGAACAGTGAAGATGTGAGGCTCTGCAAAATGCATAGACTCACAAAGCACAGAAGGTAATAATGTTCTTCCTTACAATTAACCATAATAATTTTATATTAAAAATTGGTAATATTATGGGAGGATCTAAGTATATTACAACAACATAAAAAATCTATCATAGTACAGATGAGACTTTTTAAAAGTGATTCACACAGATGAAGAGCAATTGAACTGGATGTCTTGGATCATAAAATGTTACATGGTAGGTTGCCAGATGGTACTGTAGTTTTATACTTCACTACCTGTGCTCTGTGAATAGTACAACATAGTTCTTCGAAACTATGAGTAACGGGTGCGATGACATTAGTTTTATCATTTAAAAAAGCAGTCTCCATTCTCACAATCAAATAAGAACTCCTTTATTCGCACTTCATTTGAAAGTTTAGTTGCTTATTGTGAGGATAGCTTAACTCAAACATGCAAGTCAAAGGCCTGTGGCAGAGACTTTTAAGACAGCATTAATGAAGATCTTGTGGCCATCAGAGAATAGGTGTCTAGTGTAGGCTAATTGTCTAGATTCCATAGTTAAAGAAGAACAAAAAAGACAGATTTTATTTGTGTTAGAAATCCAATGATAGGTGTTCACCCAAGTAGCCTACGTACAGATTAGGCTAACAGACACCTCATTTTATATTTCTGAAAGACTGAAAGTTATGGCTTGGCTAAGGTCTAGACTTAACCCATTGTTTGCCCGTTCTCTTTTCCATCAAGGGAGCAGAATGATTTCATGGGATTTTACAATTCTACCTTCTTCAGAAAAAATCATGAAGGCCTTCATGATATAGAAGAGCAGCTTTTTCAAGAATGGCTCATAGGTCAGACTGGAGAAGTGTGCCTCCTACATATTGCACATGGGTTCAGTGGTGTCTAATCTTAACAAGGATATGTATGCTTTGTCACGTACTAAGTAGAATTCCAGCTGGCTGAATGAGTTGTTGAAGGGCAAGTTTGTATTTTGTAGCTAGATACACAGAAGTGCAAAAAGCCCCCTTTATCTATATTTGTAGTGTCAACCTAGAAGGTTATATTAAAGGCCTAAGGATATTTCGTATTCAGTGTCCTCTTGGAATTTGGAAGCTGAACAAGCAATAGAGAGGCAGCACAAAGGTTAATAATGTGTTATGAATATGTGAAAGGAAATGGAGAAGTAGCAGCTCAGCAGTTGAACTCTACCCTCATGGCCTTTGCAAAAGGTGAAAGGTTTCCTGGGACAGAGTAGTCCCAGATAGGCACTGATATTTTCCAGACTGAGTACCAGAATTCCATCTGTTACACAGAAATAAAGAATACAGTGAGTCCAATTCAGCACCTAAAGTGAGAAATTTGAATGATTTAGACAATTTTATCATTCCTGGTCTATTAAGTCTATTTCTCTTGCATATCCTGCACTTGCCTAAAACAGAGACCCCAAATGGAAAGAGTGCTTAAGACCAACCAAATTCAGCCATCAAAAGCTTTGCTGTAACCCTGCATTGTCCTTTCACTCCCCAGTATATCCTTATTCTTTGGAATGTAAAAGTTGTGGTAGTATAAACATTCCCTGTGGAGGGAGAATTAACTTACAGACTCTTCTCTGTCTTTAAAGTGTCAATATAATCTTAAGGAACAAGCTCAAAAATCAAGTTTATTATGATTACCTTAAGACACTTTGCCTGTCACAATAAGAAAGCTCAGTGCTTGTATCAGATATTGTTTCTTTCCCGGTAGCTTTGTCTCTCCATTCCTCATTTTTCAGAAACTCTAATGTTGTGTCCTCAGGGAGATGTACCAGTTACAGTAAAACTGCACCACTAACAATATTTTCTAATTTACCTGGCTTTAGAAGACATGTCTTTTCAATCACAGACTTCATAATTACATAGTTACATTGTGCCACAATTTTTATTTTTTCATATTCCACAAGTTTATACTAGGAACTCTGAAACTTGCAACAAATGTAATTAGACAGCTAATGGTATTTCACCTCAAATGAATAGAAATGTACATGTTTCTCCCTGAAATACATTTGACAAACATTTTGCATAAAAGCAGGTTTAACAGGATACCTTTGAAATTTCTGAGTTGAATGAAAATTTTATGCATCGTTATTTATTTCACTTCAAATTAACATAAAGCAGATAGGTAACATCAGACCAAAACTGGCCATTTAGTCCAATATATTGTCAGCAGCAGTGGTAAATACTGAATCTGAATCTCTACCGAAAGTAAGCGAGCAGAATCAGAGAAGTGATTTCAGGCCTTGAGGATTCAAAGCTTATCAAAATGCTTTCCCTGAATCCCTAATCATGTTTCAGAAGCTCACCAAGGCAGACGCAGTGTCTTTGCATTTAGTCATACTTCATAGGCTTTCATGGAAGAAAAACCTGGCGTTTATCATCTACAGATGTCTTGCAGGAAGGAGTTCCAGACCTTTTCTACATGCTATTAAAAAAAAAATACCCATTTCTGATTTATTGAGGCTGCTTATTGCTTATTTTGCTGTAAGAGGCAGTGTACAAACTTTACCTATTTACCATACTAATGTTATTCACATCCCTCTGCTCAGTTGTCTCCAGCACTGAAAAGTCCTGTGTTGCAATTGCTCTTTGCATGGAGTTCTTTCTCTGCTTTTAATCATCCTTGCTTTTCTCTAAATTTTTTCCTTGTTTTTTTTTTTTTATTCCGAACAGCACAAGGTGTGAATGCACAATGGCAGATTGCAGTTTGTTTTCTATTCCTTTCCTAATAATACCTGGCATCTTATTTCCTTTATTGTCTGCTTCTGAGCAGTTGCCTTATGTTTTCATAGAATCACCTCTTATAACCCCAAGTTTATATTTCCCAGCAGGTCATGTCACAGCACTGTATTTTAAAGCTGGGATTGTTTTAACCTACTTACATTATTTTGTGTTTATCTATATTGAGTTTCATATGACATTTATTATCCAGTCAGTCAGTGTTGTGAGGACTTTCTGCAGTAATCCACAACTGGCTTTTGTGAATTTTCTGCTGAATTATCATGCACTCCTCTCTCATCTGTTCAGAATATATCACACAGTCCAGGCCCTCTCACAGATCACATCCAGGAGTAATCTACCCCCAAAATGAAAATAGAAAATGTTTCCCACTGTCTATTTTATACTTTCAGTTGGTTCTTTAACAGATGAACAAACTGCCATGTAAAATCTTTAAAATGTTAATTATCCTGAAACCAAGTATTTTCCTTGATCAAAGTGAACTTATGGGAACACTATTAGTTTACCACACCTTAAAACTCTTTTAGAGACTTTTGTCGTAATGGTTTGTCCTCTATGTTCTGTGCATTTTTGAGATGGAAGATAATACATGTCAAATACTGGAAAATTCAAGATTTTTGCAGATGTAAATAAAAAACAACTTTAGGGTAGCTTTTTGTCAAGATACCATTTGAGATTTGATATAGTTGAATTGAAATCTGGATAGGGATGCAACTTAGTTTTTTTTTTCATGTCATGAAACACTGAGTAAGGATGAAGAAAAGTCTTCATTAGGCCTATGTCACAATGTAATGAAAAGTTTTCCATTGATTTATATGGAAAATGAATCAGGTAACTAGTCAAGAGCCTGCATGTTTTTAATCTTTTGTCTTCAGACATCCTGGATTTATTCCTAGGATACATGTTAACTTCTTGTTAAAATCATTCCATTGACATCTGACAGAAAAACTTTGGGGACAACAGCAACCTGGAAGGCAGTAGATTTCTGATAAAGAATCTTTAAACAATATCTCGTTTTATCAAAACCACTGTTAAACTTGTGAGCCATATGACAGATGGTAGAATTAACCATCATTGGTGTCAAGCTTGTATGAAATCAGAATTGTTTAAAAATCAAGACTTCTGATATTTGGTGTGATTTTGAATGTGTTAGCCTGACTTGTTTAATCTAAGCAGGTCCTCATAGTTGAGTGTGATCTACACCAAGGTTATGAATTCCACTGTTCTTACATTTAGGCATATGTCTACTCAATGGGCTGAATAAGTGCCTATTGACATGAAAGGTGCAAGGTTAACTTTATGTAATAGTGTGGACTTAAGATCAGTTTATGTTTGTTGGTTTGTTTTGTTTTTTTTTAACTAGCATAATTATGTAGAAAGTTTGATTTGACTATTTTCCCTTGGAAAATTATTTTAAACTTTAAAAAAAAAAAAAGATGAAGACTCAAAGCTAACTGGACACTACATGGCAGGAAAGAAAACACCTATACAGAATGATGGAGTGATTACATGTAGGAACATGTATGTCTGTGTGCACATCTTTATTCTTTACGACATTTTTTGTCCTTTATGACATTTGTGAACCTCAGTTTTCTTATAAGACCATTGTAAAGTTACAATCTTTTAAACATAACTCTACTTACAATGTCTATGTTATGTGCAGAACAGTCATGTGTAGGTTGAGCACACAAAAGACATTAACTGGCCAGTGAGGAAAACGTAAGAATGAGCCAAAAGGTTTGATTTAGAACACTAAAATGAATAATGTAATTTTCAATTGCACTGTGCAAGTGGGATGGTACAAAATACAGAATAGGAGGAAGTTTGTGTCTGTGGTTTGTTCAGGTGCTCTTGAGCTGAAGTGGCTCTGGAAAAAGTGATATGAGGACAAATTACTGGTGAAGAGTAATATTGTGATTTATGAATAGTTTAAAATTTTGCATTTACATTTGTTTCTAAATGTTCTTCTGATTTTGGAGCTTTGGTGTTAGTGTGCAGTGTATGCTAATCACATCATTGAGACTTGCTAAGAAGTAACACACACTTGATTTATTCTTACAGTAAAGCTAGGAAAGCTGATGTAAATGCAAGTAACATCTGTAGCCTTGTTTGAAGCACAGGTACTGAAATTTTGCCCTATTTTGTGTGTATGTGTCTTAAAATGGAATTGTTCTCTGAAGGTCTACTTTTCCTCTCCTCAAAGTGATTAAGAGTCAGCAAAATACTGTGGGAGCAAGGACTTTTTACCAAGGATTTAGAACATATAACTACAATAACACATGATAAGATTTTCCCCTTTACCATGTTATACATTTCCATTAAAACAAAAGGTTACCTGAATACATAGAAAAATAGAGACGAACAATAAGGAGGCTAACTCCTTCATCTTTTAAAAGCTTATTTGATTGCAGAAACCTCAGCAGGAGCACAAGACCTCTTAAAGTCAGCATGGGATTATTTTCTCTGTACACTTCATAGTGTTGTATCTAGATGAGGTGAGGAAATTCAACAAGGCCGAATCAGTTCCTACATCCCGTACTATTTTTTTCTACTTAGGTGAAATCAGTCTCACAGTTCCTGAAACTCTGCAGCCTTGTTTTCCTGTAGATTCTTTGAAAGTGATTGATGCCAGCTCAATAAATAACTACTCAGTGAGTAATAAATTATTTGATTTATTGTCAGCTAGTTCACATTGTACGTATTATGAGGGCATACTCACTTAAATATGGGAAGTACAGTGTAGTTTCCTTGTGCCAGGCAGTCATATTGGGTATGGGAGAAAACATGCCATAGTCTGTTGCACATCCTTTACGGTTGGTCAAAGGTGCATTATTGTTGGACAGAAGGGTAAAAATTGAGACTGCAGCCTGTGATTTTCAATGCATTAGGATGTGCTATGGTGCTTTCAAGCTAAACAAGTGTGAGTTCTGAGAAAAAGAGAGTCGTGCCTAGCCCCTTCTTTCCTGTGAAAGGGTCGAGAGCAAATAAAATGGGCACCATCCTTTGAAAATAACAAGAGTGAAACGGATATCGACATCCAATTTCATAAGATACAGGCAATCACATGACCATGTGTCACAGATGAATATGTTTGACATGATTTTGATTTAGCAACAATTCAAAATTTATTAATAGTATAAGGTAAATCAAAAGGTTGAAGTTTAGCAGTACTTAATGATTAACTGATTTAAGGATTAACAAGCAATTTAGTAAAGTATGTTCTAATAAAATGGCAACTTAATTACAGATTAGAGAATAACAAGATTCATACTAAATTACAACAGGGTATCCTAAATCAAAGTATGTGTACATATATAAACATACAAATACAAACATACAAACACAGACAGAAATATTTGGATTCGGTGAAATATGTAGATGCCTACACTCTTCAAAGCAAATGCATAAAATCAAACACCCAGATAGGTGGAAAGGTGGGTAGAAGAGACTAGCCTATAGTTAAAATTTCTCCCTTCAAGTTTAGAGTAAATACCCAACAATGTATCAGCATTTCACAGTGTGAGGGAGTTGAGTCTCGAGGAGGTTGTCTAGGCCAGGCCTTGTGTTGGCTTTGCTGGCAGATGGTCCTGAGAGGCATCCCAGCCTGGGGGACATGTTGGTCACAGCCTGCTATGATCCAGGAGAGCTCAAAGGATCGCTATTTTTAAGGTCCAATATAAATGACTTTTGTCAGGTTTTGCATTTTGACCTAACTCGAGTGATGTATTTGGTTTGTGCAGGTACAGAACTTGCTAGATCTTAAATTTTTTATATTGCCCCACCTTGGGACAACCCAAGTGCAGGTGTACCACACCGTTGGAAAGTCAACTGATGATTGTTATTGTTCCCAGGCAATAAGGAGGGGAGTAGGAGTTGGGTGCATGGAGCGGGTGCCTCAATGCTCTGGTCCACTACTAACAATCTATACTGGATTGTCAGGAGGTATTTGTCATTATTGTCCCTAAATAAGAGGAGAAGCAGGAGCCAGGTATGTTAAGGGTGTGCCTTAACGCTCTGGTACACTGCCTTTCACAATCCGTATTTGACTTTCCAATGGATTGTTGTGTGACCCAGTGAGGGGAGTCACACCCTGTTCCGAGTGGCCCATGAGTGGGGGAGAATCGTACCGCCACCACATGTTATGCACAGCCAAATTCTTGTTCCATGTTGACATTTATATAATGTCCTTGTAGTGTAATCATGGAACGGGTATGTTCATTCCTATAGCCTTCAGTGCTGTGATTTTTTTGGGATTTCAGTCCCTACTCTCAGCCAAGGGAATGTAACATCCATAGATAGTGCAGGTCTGTCTTTGCCTTTCATTTGTCAGCTTAGCATGTTTGGGAAAAGCAATGGCTTTCATCATTATTTTTACCTTATTGAGGGGAAGGCAGGGAACACCTTATTTATAAGATGTTCAGCCTTTCACACCACTTCAGTAAGAACGCTACTCATAAATTACTATGCTTAGTAATTTATGAGTCTGCCTTAAATGAAGTTAGCCAATTCAGAAAACCAGTATTCCTTTTGACTGAAAATACTACAGACCTCTGCTTAAATAGTATATGATTCAGAAAGAGGGGTGGAGGTTGTGGAGCAATTCAACGCTAAAGGGAAGAAGGTAAAAACATTTAAATATTGAATATTGAAATTGTGTTTATAACTTGGAAAACATGTTAAAAGTTCTTTCCAAGGGACTGTGAGAGAGTAAAATGTATCTAGAATACAAACATTTTCATTTTCTCTCCCACAGTATAGAAGAAAAAACACAAGTAAAGATGAAATTGCAGTCTTGTCTCAAAAGGCTGGTAGTTCAGTCACCTGCTACAGAAACCTCTGTAATGCTTTGGCTTCCCTTAACATTGTGTGTGTCTGGATTGTGTCAAGTGTCAAGATTTAGGATTAGTTCACTAGAGCTATAAAAGATGCTCTCTGTTAATCTATATTTCCCCCCCAAAAAAGGGAGGAGAAAGGGAATAAGGGAGAGAGACTTATAGATTTCTGTTGGCCTCCCTCCCGAATGAGTAAAACATGAAAGTGGTAGATATGGTTCCACAAATTATTTCAGTAATGCACAGTAGGCTCTACCTACTCATCTTGGGAAAAACAAAAGTTCAATGCTACTAACAGACAAACTTGCATTTAAGATCTGTATGATATACTTTCAGATAAACAGTTAGTATTACATATTTTTTCCCCAAAAGTAGTAATTTTCTGTTGAGATCTGCTTTACTATTTTCCTTGGACTTCTGTTCAGCTTAACACTCCTGACAAAACACATATGATGTACTTAACTGATTGTTGGTTAAATATTGTCTTTCATATAAATCTACAAAATAACAAATAGAAATCATCCTGATCCCAGCATTAACAGTAAATAAAGACTTCTTTAAGATGGTTTTAGTTTGAGTATATGATTATATACACTCGGAGAGGTGTGGTTGGAGAGCTGCCTGGCTGCCAGGACCTGGTGGTACCGGTGGACAGCCAGCTGAACATGAGCCAGCGGTGTGCCCCGGTGGACAAGAAGACCAATGGCATGCTGGCCTGCATCAGAAATGGTGTGGCCAGCAGGAGCAGGGAGGTGATCGTGCCCCTGTACTCGGCATTTGTGAGACTGCANTATGATTAATAACAGCATATATATAATCAAGGAAAAACAATATGTACAAACAACCCCTGGAGTATTTAAGCATAAGTCAGGTGGAAAAGGTAATTGTATTGTTTCTCTAACTGACTCACTAATAGCCTTAATAACAGAATGGAATCTGGCAAAAGAACAACAACAAAAAAACAAGACAAAAAATCAACCCTCAAAAAGCAAAGCCCCAAACTCCAAACCCAAGTTTTGGGTTGAGTAAAATGCAGGGATTGGTTTATACCAGCTTGTCCAAGCGCAGTTACTCATGTATTTAAGTAGCATTAGATTCCTGTAAATCCACTTAGATGTCTGGCAATCTGGTGTATTTTAGAATGGGATTGCCAGTTTAATCTTTGGGCAGAAATTTGTTTTAAGATATTGCCAAGGCTATGTAAACATAGGAAATTAGCATCTTCTGAGGAAATCTTTTTAGAGGAAGTAATTTCCTCTCTTTAGAGGAAATTTTTTCAGAAGAATCTTTTCATATTTTAAATTTGAGACCAAGCACTTAACTTCTAGGGACTGAATCTTTTGTTTATGAGTTATAATATAGTGGTATTCAGCAATGGTGCCACTAAAGTAATGCAAAATTAAAGAGAGTTTCATGATCTGATTCTCTTCTATGCAAAACAATTGAAATTGTGCAGATGGCTCCTGAAATCTAGTTTCAAATATGGTAACTGCCTTACAAAGTCAATAATTTATACGGCTTGAATAGTACTAACACCACCTGGGGAGACACTGAAGTATTCATCTTCAAGAAGGAACAAATGCATTTCATTCACATCTTGAGTTTCCTCCATAGAAGCTTGCTTTATGATCTTTCCTTTGCAAGCTCTGTTCATGAATTTTATTTCCAATATCAGTGAAGCTGAAAACTATAAACAAATTCTTTAATTTAGTGACAACAACATTTTAATAATAAATCAAGATGGTCTTGGATTTTGGTCACTTATTTAAACATGGGATCACATGTTAGACATAATTAGGCTTCTAACTGGATATTAAGACTTGATTAGTGCATCTGAATGTGCAATTAAGATGGAAGATTGTTCTGCAATACATGTTTTCCTTTTTTCTATAAATTAAATTACTTTGATTTGATATGTAGCCACTTAACTTTAATAATAAGTACTTTAAAAATCTGGAAACATTGGGGTATTTTTACCTTGTTGATGGTAATATTTGCACTGATTTAATAGTCTCAGAAACAGTGGATTCATAATAGATTTTAATGAATAAGAGATATCCTCTTATGAAAAGTTACTTTTAGTTTTGCTTGTGAATCAACCTTAGTATTGCTATGGATTTCTTTCTCATTTTTCCCAGTTCCTCTGTGAGATCATTAGAAGAAAATAATTTTCATGTCCATCTTAAGAATGTCTGGTAGCAAAGGCCAATTATAGAGGTCATGAGTTAAAGGCACAAGTTAAATCTTCCACTAGTAGAATGAAATGATCTATTCCTATTTTTAAAGGTGAAATGTAAATGTTAGCATTATCAAGAGGATACTTTTTCTTTAAAGAATGGGGGATGGCTGTGATGCTACTGAAAATTTTCATGTTTATTTCAACACACACATGCAAACTTCACCTAGGAAAGTAATTGCTCTTTGGATGATGGTCACACCTTGAATAGCAGTCAGAAGAAACTCTGTTTCCCTGGGTTTTGGTTGTAGTTCAATAGTTTCTGTTTCTAGTTTACATAGCCTAATTTAGATCTGTATCATGTATCAACAGAGTAGAACTTTGTGCAGTTTCTACTAAGAGTTCTTATAATTTTCTTTGTGACAAAGTTTAACATCTTCATTTAAATGAAGCATTTAAATTAAATTTTTTTTCTGGTTAACTGCAGAAATAACACGCTTGAAGACAAAGAAAACATATCAAGTTCTGCTATGAAAAATTATAGCAATATTCATCCAATCAACTAAATCAGTCAGTAACTTTCCAAGACAGGACCAGGGCAAACACAGTAAAATTGCTTAGACAGTGAGAAACATCACTACTGACTTATTGCAGAGAGTTTAAAGTTGTTGGTTTTTTTAACTATAGTGAACCAAATGAAAATAGATTATAAACACACCAGCCTGGTGTTCTGGTTTCTCACATCAAAATTATGATTTGTTTTCTCAAATTCAGATGCAAATGTTTTTATCAGTTATTATCTCACATTTATTCACATGGACTGATGTTAAGGGACTATGGTCCTTTTTTTTTTTTTCCTGTGGTTATATTTACAAGAGATTTAGAAAGAGATTCTTATTAAACAGTGTCACCAAAGCAACTGCTTTCTGTGGTTAGGCATGTTTCCCAGTTGTAATTAAAGCAAAGAATGTGTTTCCTCTAAGCAATATTCATGGGAACGCTAAATAAACTTCCTGGCCAAGGCCTCCTTGCCAGCATACACTTCATGTTTGAGAGGACAAGTTCTAAGAAAACAAAAAAGGAAAGACAGCAGCTACAGAAATTAGATTTACTTGTAATTTGCCTCAATTCCCACTCTTCTTCAGAGAGGCTGGAGGATCTGTTTTCAGATAGCCATTTGCCTTCTGTCTCTTTCTGCTGAAGACATGTAGGCCAAAGCACATGGTTTCCAGAGAGGTGCATCATTAGTGGGACACATTTAAATTCAGTGCTAGAAGAATAAGTAGCAAGCATCACAACGTAGGAAGAATCTGGTTTTACCAGACATGCCTGATGTGCACGTCTTACTGTTTAGCAGCAAGGTAAGCAAAACAGGTGGAAGCCATGTTAGAGCCAAAAAGTACTAAGACTTTAAGCCAGTCTAGAGAACCTAAATCTCTACACTAGAATCTAGATATTTAATGGACCCATACAGACTTCTTTACTGCTGAAATGCAAAGCCTTATCTGGCTTCCAGACCCATCCAGGGCCTCATAAATATTTGTTTAAACTCTAAAGGCTAGAAAATGAGTGACAAACAAACCCCATATCTGGAAGAAAGAAATAGAAACCTGTCAGATAAAGAACTGAGTATGAATGGATGGCTGGAGATGATGAGTCAAACACAGAGGGCCATTTGCAGTCCAGAAGGAAATTGGCAAAGAAATTGACCAATAATGAAAATGTATAACAGCTTCATAGTGAATAGAATGATTTAGGAGGAAGAAAAGGCTTGCGTATGTGATCTCTGATAGCAGGAGAGACAGGGAAAGCTCTAGATTACAAATAGAATAAGAGGAGTAATAAAAAATCCTAATCAGCGTTGGTTTGATTATATGCTACGTATGAGGAGATGGTTTTCCCAGCTCTTCCACTGCCATAATAGCTAACCAATGACAAGTCATTTAATTCATCTGGGTTTCTGTGGAATTGTCTTTTTCATTCTCCATGGGTATATGCATTTCAATTGTTGGGTAGACAGAACACTTATTGCCTCTTTTTGATCTGCACTTTCACCTGCAAGCTGGATTTGATATGGTCTTGTCAAATCTGAGGCAAGTTAAGATCATAATTCTGTCTCTGGATTTTCTGCTTTAGGCTCATATCTGGAAATATTAGGATTTATATGAACAGAAGAAACAGTTGTGAATATCAGGAAATTGGAAACTAATTTGTTCATGAAATATGACAAGGAGGAAATGCTATGAAACGGTATATTGAAGCACGTACACTACATTTAAATCCACATTCATTAAGAAAGCCAGCAGCAATATTTTTCCCAGAAAATATCAAATATATTTTAAAGCAATTTGTGCCATCAGTGTGGTTCATTACTATCCCAGGGTCTTAATCTTTCATTATTCATTGTTAAAACAGAATTAAGATTTGTCCCACGTCTCCTGTAGATTTGTCCAAGATGGCAACTGTGGGGATTGATCTATATTAAACAGCACTGATAGTATTGTAAGCTTGAATGAGGGTTTTGAAAATGTATAATTCACAGTTCATCACATTTTTCAGGTGGTGTTTTCTTTTATAACTGCATGTATAGATACTAATCACCTTGGCTTTGCCAAAGTAAAAACAGTGAAATCCATGAAGCTGTAGCCACATTTTTATGCCTTATATTATTATGTATATTAGTACTTGATCTAGGCCATCTTATTGGAAAGTAAAGGGAAGTTCTATAAAAAAAAAAAAAGGATCTAGAATTGCCAAAATGCATGTCTCAATGCTTTACAAAGGCTGATTTCTCTTTCTCTCATTAATAATCTGTTCTGTGTGGAAAGAGATTGGAGCTGCTTGAAGTAAGGTACTGGTGAGACAGGTTCTTTTCACTTTAACTGCTATAAATGCAAAAAATGAAATTAAATGAAGTGAAATAGGAGAAAGATAAATTTTAGGTGCTGAACAGAATGGAGGCATGTTGAAATCCAAGAAGTAATTTTTAATAAAGAAACTGCCAAGAGGAAGTTTAAACCAACCACTAAAGCCATTTAATTCTCATGACAAAATATTAATTTTCCCATTTTAATGGGAAGTAGCCATTTCTAACCCAAATGTGGGCAATGTCAAATCAGCACAGCAGGATATTTAACTCTTTTTTCTATAAACTCCTTAAATATTTTAGGATGCAGTTGAGATAGTTGGATGATTTCCCCTACAGGGAACACCCTTCACACTTTACCTACTTTCTGTAAAGCC
>VYZX01017681.1:6376-45184 GCA_013401335.1 Brachypteracias leptosomus
ACTGCATACAAAGTACTTCTTTTGGGTTTTATTTATATATAGGAAGATTTGGCTCACAATGCCAACTTCAGCACCTTGGTTGATTCATATTTACAGTGCAGCAGACACAGCTTGATTCACCTTTCTTTCCCCTATATATTCCATATACTCTAGATAAACATTTGTAAAAGAAACAGAGATGCAGGAGAAGCAGGCAAATCTTTTCACCAATGTGATTATAAAGTCCAAAAAAGTCTGGCAGAGTAAAATTGAAAAGTAGAAATGCAAGGTACCTATTTCCAGATCATTTGATTTACAGTATGATAGCTGCGGTCAGGGAAGGCTTCCTCTAATGTCAAGTAGATATTAGGCTTTCCAGCTAGTCACCTCACCACTACTATGGGATGTTAAGTTTTAAAAAACATGGAAGAAAAGATAATTAAAAGGTTGCAAGGTGTACCATGGAAAGGAGGTCTCAGTACTCCAATAATCATCTGTGTGGGTCACTTTAACAGATGCTAGTTTGTGTAGTGAGAACTATCTATGAGAAAATGAAAGCGATTCATGTGGGCATATAGAACTGTGGGATCAGCTGAACTCTCAAAATTTATAAATTATCAATTCATTACAAATGAAAAGTCCAAAATTTTACAGACAAAAAAGTAAATAGAAAGGATTTTAAGTGAATACACTACCATTTTCTACCTTGTGAGATATGATAGGGTAAAATTTGATCTCTGGTTCCTATTAAAATTGCTATTGTCCTTCTAACTGTCATGGGCATTTAACACATGTTCTGGAAATGTTTGTCCTTTTGTACATAAAATATGGTGCTGGGATGAATGAAAAAAACTCCTTTAGCTTCCTCAGTTTGTGATTCAGTTCTTTTTCATTTCAATAGGTGGGGTTTATAGGTTTTGTGCATACTTACACCCTTCATATTATGTTGAACTGCAATGCTAGCTGACATATTTGCATTGATAACACACAGGAGATAAACATTTAAAAATCATGCATGACAAGATTACCTACTATCCCATCCAAATTACCTTACCTGTCTTTTTTCATGCCCTTGAGTACTGCTCTCAGAGCTCTGTAGTCACTTTTGATACTCTCCAGGTAGCCTGGTGCAATATCATTGATATTGATGGAAGAACAAGAAGTAGCAGAGAATTGAACAAGCTTTGACAGTCCCTTCAAAACATCCTGGATCAGGCCTACAGCAGGCAGCAAAACTCTCAATGATAGGTCAGATCAGCAGATGGGTGCCTCTATCCCCCACAGGAGGGAGTTGCCCATTACAATCACTTACCACTTCTTACTGTTCTTACATGGTTTAGGGTCAGGTGGCCCAGATTCTTTATTGAAGACATATCTTCCAATTTGAGGGAGGTGAACTTGTTTTGTGGTTGTAAGCCCTAAGGTGGGGCAGATGTCTTCTTGTTGAAGCCAGAAGTCATGAGCTTCCATCCTTCTTCAGGGGCTGCCCTTACCTTAGTACTAAGGATAGACACTGCCTACATCGCTACTGCAGGTGAACTCTGGGGATCTTCAATCTGTTGTGTCTCAGGAAGATCCTGTCCATCCCTTTCATCTTCTCTGATGCCACATATCCCAGTCATTTCCTCCTGTAGCTTGTCCACTTGGCAGCATAGCTTCTCCAAGACAACACTGAAGGACAGGCATCAGAGAGATGCCTCAGGTGCTCCCCGCAGCCTGTGGCTTTGAGGCCTGCATCCACCTTCCAAAGCTCTGTCTGCATGGAAGCTTTTACTTTACATATTAAGATGTCTTTCTTGTCCTATAATATCAATGACCTTTCAAACACGCTCTGTTATTAAATATCCTAGATTAAGATCCAAAATAATTAAAATTTAAACCTCAATCTTTCAAGTTCCTGTTTCATCACATGCTTGCAAATAGAGGTCTAGGCAACTCATGATGATGTCTTGGCAGTCTCTGATATACTACAAGGACTGTATATGCGATAGCACACTTTGAAGAACAAATTGTCAGTACACACTTGCTGAATTTTCTGTGGATTATAGTCATTATTGTATTCAAGTTGACAGTAAAAATTTGCAAAATTAAAACCACATAGCTTTTTTAGAGTTGTCTAGGGTTTTTAGTATTTATGGTGAGATTCCAGAAATGGCATGCCTTTGGTAGCAGCAAAGTTCACAGCAACTCAATATTTTGAATGTGGTGGACTTCATTGCAGTAAAGATGCAGTGGATACAGTCTTTGGTGCAAATAATATAGGCAATGTAGCAGTGATTTAAAATTCTGACATCTGACTTTGTAAGTGCCTACCTGTACCCAGATGGCAACATCTGTAGTATTTTTCTGTACAGAAATGAGCAGTTTGTGTCACAAATTGCGTTAGAAGTTTTTTTGGTTTGCCCATTATTAAACTTGTTTTAAAAGCTTTTTTCAAAAAAAATGTTGCCTTCCATTTATCAATTAACTAGCCGCTAGCAAGCAACCTGGTTTTTTTACCATGCGATACCAAAATGTCATCTTAAATTTACCTTTGCCATTTTCTGCGCATTCTGCTTTAAACTGAAATAAATGTACAGTAAAAATAAATCTGTAGAGCTGCTTGGCTGTGAGATGCTAGGAATTCATGTTATAAGTGGAAAAAAAATATATACTTCAAACCTTTTTTAGAAGATACAGAGCTTCCTTTTATGTGACTGGTTGAAAAAGTCATCTTTTTATATATAATAAAATCGACAATGCACTCATTCAGAAAATGATTACTTCTTGGGGTCATTCCTACTTTGACTACTACCTTTTTGGTGTGTACTATATACCTTATAGTATAATAATAGGTTTCAGGGCATCCGACAATTCAGGTTTTTTATTTTAAATCAATAAATTCAAAGTTGTATTAACTTATTTAGTCCTTCTTTTTGAAACTGATATTGGTCTGTACACTTGTTTAAGTGCTTTTGGTTTTTTAAGTAGCTGCACTAATAAAATAGAATTTTTAATTTTCATAGGTAGCTTTCTCACAGTCTAGTAGATAATGAGCTTTTGTTTTCCTTTGCTCAATTTAATTCCATTACTTGTACTTAAGCAGAGTCCATACCTATTTTGTTTCTCTTTTCTTTCCACTTGATTGCATAGTAATTTTTGTATTTTACTGAATGTCTGTATTTAGGCTTAATTTTTCAAAATATATTAATTTCTGTTTTAAAAATTAAGTCTAATTTTGTTGTTTCCAACAGACATTCCTCCTCCCTCTCTCCCTCCCTTTCTTCCTCCCTCCCTTATTCCCACAGCAAATACAAAAATCAATGTCATGTTCAATAGTAAACAGGATCCTATGTATCTACAGTGTGCTAGAATGATTTTATGTTTGAAAATATTTCTAAATCACCACCATGTATAGCAAATCCATAGCTTTGCAATAGTTTTCTAATACTTCATTTTATTCCTGTCTTTAGATTAAGCACAGGAAAGTGTTTCCTTCGCCTCCACAAACATCTGAGTCCCCAGAGGACATGGGAGCACTCCAGATCTATAGGCAATCAACACTGTACATGACTGAGCATGCTTCAACAGAGATAGATAGCAGTGAGAGGCTGGCTGGCTTCTTCTAAATATAGAAGCCTGGATTTTCCAAGGAAAGGACAGTGTTGTAGCAGAAGACTTCATGATATAGCATGAAGTTTTAATAGGAGAAAAAGGATGGACTTCTGCTGGTGTTGAACTCAGAGCACTTGTTCCCAACTATAGAGCCTTAATATTGTGATCATGTACGTACACATGAGTTCTTCCAGTTTCTGAAAGCTATGGCAGTCCTGTTGTGTCTGCTGGTATCGATATGAGTTGTAATCATGATCCTTAATCAGCACACTGTCATCTCATGTTTTTTTCACATTTCATACTTCATGTACCTCACCCAAATTTTCAAAATCTTATCACTTTATTCTTCCTCTTGTCACCAAAAAAGTGCAAAGTTTTTTCTCTCACCTTTATGTTTTATTTTTTGCTAGAAAAGCTCTTGGAGATTTTAAGTAATAGCAAAAAAATGGGAGAGAGCCATTCAGTTTATTTGCTAACTTGTCAATTTACAGAAAATGAATAGGTCATTTTATTCCTTTCAATTTCTAGATATAATTCTATACAATATATTAGCCACATAAAATTTATTATGTATTTCTGTAAGCTAACTGCAAAACTTACTTAGCTGCCTAGGACAATTAGTACATTATTACTCATCTTCATTTTAATTCATCTTTGCTTTAGATTCTTTTATGACAGTTACCAAACAGACTATTTTTAGAATACTGAAATATCTTAACATGCTAGTAATCATTTGTTGATAACCTTTGACTACAAGGAGAGAGATACTGTAAAGTACAAATTAGAAAATGTTCTTTACTCTCATTAGAAAATTATGAATTATTGAACTATTATTATGTATCTTTGTCAAACTGGTATCCATTGCTAAGAATGTCTAGGTAGCAGATGCCACCTATGCCATCCATTTACATTTTTTCCTTCTTATTTAAGAAACACCCACAGTGTGATAATTGCATTAAATTATGGTTGATTCTTCTCTTTCTTTGTTAATGGTTTCCTTTAGGGCTTTTAAAGAAGAGATTGGTGGGGTTTTTTCCACACTCCAGCCACAAAGCTTAGGGCTACAACATAACCCTCTTGTCTAGTGCTATTTGATTCTACTACTTCTCCACTCTGTCTTTTCCTTCTCAGTTGTAATCAGACATGACTTATTTGGTTTCTTTCTTATTCGTTATGTATTATTTTCATGAACAAGTAGTCTCTTGTACCTTAATTGTACTGAATGCTTCATTTCTTTGTACTCTGATTATTAGCTTTTCGTTTTCTAACTTCCTTAAATAAGTGTTTTGGTATCTAATTTCTATATAATACTTTCTTTACTAAAAACCCATTAACTTTATTCCATACTTATCTATTACTTCTGAATTCTTAATCCATATCTGTCTGCAGAAGTAGATTTAAGTGAGCAGTAGTAGATTTAAGTGAAAGGAATGCATTTAGAGCTAACTGACCTATGCTAGAATACAACATTGTTTGTGTTAGCTGTTGAAAAAAACAGTAGTGACTAAACTTGCTGCCTTCTTCAGCTGATCTTTGATAGCCAGCAGCTGTAAGTACATCATTCCAACCTGAGAAGAGAAATATTTTAAAATACTCCTTTTTTCACTGAGACCTGAAAAGCCCTAAATATACTCTACTGTTGTGCTAGTCCATTTTATTCTAATGAAAAAGTTGGAAAAGGCTAACCTGTACTATCATTGTGCTTATGAATTTCTTTCTTCCTTGGGCACTTGCAGTGTTTTTCATCTACTTTCATCTGCTGTGCTTTTCATTGTTAGCCTTCAACTGGTTTTTAACCATAATAGAATACATAATAATATTAATACTAGAAACTGTCTTTGTTTAATAAAATGAGAATTTTTTTTTTCTAAAAAACTTAATCATCAGAAAGTCAGCATGAGAAGCTACTCTGCTTTAGACATTTTCTTTAAATACAGCATGCAAGCTTTTCTGTCACTGATGTGTAATGGACAAGTGAATATGATCTGTGACCATATCTGGTGTATCTTTCCAGGTGTTACCCAGTTTTTAAACAAGTTAAACCAAAATTTAATGCCTCTATACAGGGAAATAAATGGTGCTTTGATATTATGTTATAGAAAAGAATAAGGAAGTGATTAATTCAGAACTAAATTCAGAAATAAGAACTAAATTGAAGCATCCTTCTGGTCCATCTTGGATGTTTAGTTTTTGGACACTTAATTTGCCTTATAATTCAGTTAATATTGACTAGATCTGTAAGATTTCTATTAAAAACTTCAAGAAAACAGGAGAGGTTGCATGGGATCCATCTGTGGTTTTATTCCTGTGAGTGTCATGTCATTGGGGAATTTCTGGAAAGTGTTTTCCACTTTCTAGTTGCCCTGTTACTGTAGAATTTCCATGAAGTTACTTATCTTCCAGTCCTAGGGCTACCCAGACCCTTCATTTTCATTAAGACTAGGATTGCTTTTTGTAAATTTTTTTCTGGAGTTCACTCTCATGGTGTAAACGACTATTTCATGAGAAGTGAGGAGACTGGCTAGGTTACTGTGCGGTTGTACAAACCTAATTTGTGAAGGGCTTTCTCATGGCTATAAAATGTATTCCATGTATTACTATAAAATTGCAAGGAGAATAATGTACTCTGTTAAGTTACTGACATTGGACAAAGACAAGGTAAGCTTTCTTGCAAAACAAGTGAAACAGATTGGCACACAAAAGTAATTGAATTTCAAACCTTTGTTTCAAGATATAAATGAAGTACAAGGGGAAAAAAAATAGATATTCATGAGTCTCACATTTTTCTCAGCACATTACATGTAATCAGCAGTGCACAGGAAAAATGGGTTATAAAAATCTACAGGGATATCAATGCAAAGAAGACTATCATAAACAAAATGACTGTGATTCAGTTTTCATCAAAATAATTATTCAGAAAAATGCAGACAATATCTAATAAAGCTGAGAAACAGTGCAGGTGAAAAACATTGGAATGCTGCTTAACAGAAATGTTTCTGTCCAAGAAGTAAGCATTGCGAAGAAAACCTCAGAAATAGGAAAAAGGTGGGTGGAATAAATGATGTATTGATTTATTGCTTCATTTCTGTCTTCATAGTCTGCTGCTTTGATTTTCTTCAGGAACTGCTCATTGTCTACTATGCCTATCTTTATTGCTTTTAAAATAGCTAGTACGGAAAACTTGTCCTACTAGGAAAATGGAGGACACATAGTAACTTACCTGAATAAAACTCAAAGATAGAAGTTTTATAATATGTCAGTAGATCTGTATGGTCCCTTGAGTCATCTCTGAGTTGCAAACAGTAAGTTTAGAATTGCTTAATTTTCCACCATTATTACCTCTGTAGTTTACAAGTACAATATAATATGTGGCAGCAACCTGTGTTTCTTCTTAGTAAAAATGTACCCAGAGCAGGCAGGTTAGAAGGCTCCAAGATGAAGGAGTGACCTTGTTGCTCTTCAGAGATGAAGTCTGGGTCAGCACAACTCTCTTCCATATAGAATTATGCTCTCTTCCATATAGAATTACCAATCTTGTTTTTTAAAAAATTACTACATCACTTAAAAATGCAAAACATTCAGAAAATAGGAAGCTTGAGTTTTTTGACTCATTTCCTATCTCTTCACAGTCATCCATCTTAAACAGTTTCTTTTCAAATGAAAATTAAGATTAATATTAACACAGTTATTCAGCTCAAAGAACTAGATCTCTTCATATCAAACACCAAGTATTAGGAGACCAGAACTACAACTGTGAGAAGTGATAAAAAATGTAGCATTTGTGCTTCACTTTTGTACCTCCAGAGGGACACTTTATACCCTTTATGAGTGATCACTCTCATGGTCAAGAAATAAAACAGAAAGTTTGACTCTGAAACATAAATATATTGTGGAAAGTATTCTGTTTGAAGTCCTGAAGTCAGTACTGCTACTCCTTTACAAAGATAATTAAATAACATATCTAACTTAGTATATCAAATATTTGTACCAACCTCAAGTAATCAGAAATGACTACAATAAGTAAGCTTTTTATCTGACTTTGTATCTGAATTTTATTTTCATGTATGTTTATGTGAAGGCATTTGCAGTAACAAACTGTGGTGCAGAAAATGTGAATATGTTTTTCTGTACAGCAGTTCATTAAAAAGTTTGTTCTTGCTGTGTTTTTGCAGTCCAGGACAGCTGTCATTTATTCAAAAAATGTACAAATATGCAAATACCATGAAGGTTTACGGGATGGAACTGAGGGTTCATTGCCAGTGGTGGTTTCCTTACTGAGCTTACAATCCTCAGTTCTGAATTGGATGCTGCAGCTTTCTATCATCTACCACTGTGACCCATGCCACAATCTATCACATATTGAGGAAAGCACTTGGAGAAAATCAGGAACATAATAGCTACCAAGTATGGTTTTTGAAGGCAGGTATGACAATAGTAATGGATGGATATTTGGAATTTTGAATTAGGAATAATGTGATCTTCAACACTGTGTTTATCCTTATAGTATTTTTTAAAACAATTAACAACTCCTCCCAGTATCTAAGGAGCATATTTTGTATTTTAATATAGTTTTATTATTTTTGAGAAATCTGACATGTATGAATAGATTATTTGTTTACCAGTTTCACAACCAATTTTTAGTTAGACCATGTTATAGAGTATTAAAGTAATTTAGATGCTTAAGCTTTGTTGGATTTTCGTATTTTCTTCTGTTTTCTTTGGCCTTTATTGAAAGTTTGCCTTTTGATTGATGTGATCTTACTAACCTTAGTTCACAGGAATATCTTCACTAAGCTGATATAAAGCATTTTATATAACAGCTCATACCATCATAACAATAAGTGTGAGCAGTGCAATGCAGACTATTTGTGGAATGTAGGATACATTTTACTCCAGGAGGTGAAGAACATAAAGATTCTGTCGAATATGCATTTTTAGATACAAGATAGTTTTTGTGCTGGTGTTCAACTACAGAATACAATTATTTGGGGCTTGTTTTTTTACTTTTTTTCTTTTGAGTTCTTTTTGCAAAATGTGTAAGTCCTTCATCTGAAAATTGGAAAGTACTTTAGACAGAGTAGTTCAATGTCACTAATGCTGAGAGGTGGGAAAGATTACTCATTTTATAGCTGAGCAGAACTGAGCATTATCAAAAATATCTACAGATATCAAGCAGAACACCTGACATTGGTTATTAGTTACTATTTGCAGTTGTCTCCACCTGTAGCAACAGTAGCAGCATATGCGTATCAAGAAAGTTTCTGAAATATACCTGTTTTGATTTAGACATCACTGGAAATTACCTCAGGTATTAGAAGGATAGGTAGTGTCTTATAGTCCATGAAAAACCACGTAGCACTTGCAGACTTGCCTCTCATTCTTTTTTGATTAGGTAATACATTATATGTATTGAATTAGATGTGCAGAGAAGATAAACTGATCCAATTCACTAATAATTTACTCACTTTTATCACCTAAGAGTGTTTTAACTGTATGAGAGGAAGAGGCTGTAAAATGCCTAATTAGTTCAGTGACACAATCTGTCATGGTCCTTTAGTAATAGGGAGTTTACTCTTATAGAATCATAGAATGGTTTGGTTTGGAAGGGCCCTCAAAGGTCATCTAGTTCCAACCCCTCCGCCACGGCAGGGCCACCTGCCACTAGACCAGACAATCCAACCTGGCCTTGAACATCTCCAGTGATGGACCATCCACAACTCCCCTGGGCAACCTGTTCCAATGTCTCACCACCCTCTGAGTGAAGAACTTCCTCCTAATTTCCAATCTAAGTCTACCCTCTTCCAGGTTGAACCCATTACCCTTCATCCTATCGCTCCTTTGTGAAAAGTACCTTCCCGGCTTTCTTGTAGGCCACCTTCAGATGCTGAAGGCCACAATAATGTCTCTTTAGAGCCTTCTCTTCTCCTCTCCAGACTGAACAACCCCAATTCTCTCAGTCAGCCTTCGTAGGAGAGGTGTTCCAACCCCCTGATCATCTTTGTAGCTCTCCTCTGGACCTCTCCAATAGGTTCATGTTCTTCTTGTGCTGGGGGCTCCAGAGCTGGATGCAGTACTCCAGGTGGAGTCTCATGAGAGTCGAGAAGAGGGACAGAATCACCCCTCTTGATCTGCTGGCCACACTTCTTTTGCAGCAGTGCAGGATATGGTTGGCTTTGTGGGCTGCACTTGCACATTACTGGCTGGTGTTGAGCTTTTCATCCCCCAGCACCCCCGGGTCTTTCTCCTCAGGGCTTCTCTCAGTCCACTCATTGCCCAGCCTCTATTTGTGCTTGGGATTGCCCCGACCCAGGTGCAGGACCTTGCACTTCGCCTTGTTAAACTTCATTAGGTTGACATGGGCCCACCTCTCCAGCCTGGTCAAGGTCCCTCTGGATGGCATCCCTTCCCTCCAGCATGTCAACCACACCACACAGTTTGGTGGTGTCCGCAAAATTCCTGAGAGTGCACTCCATGCCACTGTCCATGTCACCGACAAAGATGTTAAACAGGACCGGTCCCAGTACTGATCCCTGAGGAACACCACTTGTTGGCAGCCTCCTTTTGGACATTGAGCAGTTGATCACAACTCTTTGAGAGCAACCACTGGGGCAATTCCTTATCCACCAAGTGGTCCATCCATCAGGGTAATTAAAGTAAATCTTGTTTTGATTTACTTTAACTGGTGCAATTCCACTGAAATACTAGGTATTACTTGCTGTGTAGTTCTTTTGTGGTGGTGGAAGGAACTTGGAGGGGGCATAAAAGTGTATTTAGAGAAAAGTTAATGAGGTTTATGTCTTTACTGGAAGACATGAATTCAGATGGTAGCAACTCTCAGCACTGAGAAATTACCTTTAATTTCTCTTAACTGGCTTTTGGATTTTTAACAAAAGCCTTACGAGCTATCTCTTGCAGTTTCAGCATATTCAACCCATATGGGTGATTCCTAGTCAATGTTCTATTTGTGTCTATAGGGACTGTACAGCAGTACTTAAAATTGAAATTTCCAATTTATATAGTAATTTTTAAATTTTTAAAAAGACTATGACTGAAGTGAAGGAAAACAACAAATAAAAGTCCACATCTAACGTATTTTCTAAATAAGTGATAGAAAGAATCTAATTTACATATAAGAAAGGAAAAAAATCAAATTCACTTAACTCAGTAAGAAACATATTAAGTGCTCAAAAGGCTTTTTTAAAACAAATGTATTGAAAGTAATATGTGGTATTATAGCTTGAAAAATGTAAGAGTTTTAGCTAAAAGCAGACAAAGGTATTAATACTGTGAGACTTATAACCGTCACTACTACATCGACTTTGCTATTTGTAGCTTTACTAGTAAGTTTTCTTATAATGCATTCTCTTCTGTCTTATTGTTAATAGCTTAGCACTCATAATTTCATAAAATCTTACTGATAATCTGTAGAAGATGGCAATGTAAATGTGTCTCTATTCAACACAAATTGAGACGAAAAGAAAGAAGCAATTGATGGTGGACTTGACAGTTGTGTCCAACCACACAAATTGTGGGCCGTTAGCTAACCACTGGCCCATGATTCCTCCCTTGGCACTTGTGTGCAGCATGGCAGCTTGAGTAGTATAATTTTGTGACCCATTGCCAGGTACTAGACAGCTTGAAAACGACTGTTTCATGAAGCAAAGACTTTGTGTATCTGTGTTTTCAGATGATCTAGTGTTCATTTACATATATATTAAATATAGTATCACAATCTTTACCAACTTTCTCAAATACCAGTTTGCATGGAAATTTTTTGGTAAATTTTAAGTAATGATGAAAAACACTTCCTGTAGATTACTCTGAAAGAAAAGCTGTCACATACAAACCAAAAACAAATTATGTGAACTGAGTGAAATCTTTTTTTACAGGCATCATACTTCGTACTATTGACTATATATTTTCCCTAATAATCAGACTTACATTTGAGGAATAAACCTAAGACAGCTCAATATATAGCTTTTTCTTAATATAACTCAGAAAATGTTTAAATGCTAGGTCAGGCTCAGGCAGAAATATGTCTATGATTTTAATTAACTCTGTAAATTTTCTTTGAGATATGACCTCATTACTGCATCTGTCACAAAACCTAGACTATAGTGAATAAAACAGTTAAAAAACCTAATGACTAAAGAATGATTGGAACCTAAGCCATAAATTCATGAAGTTTCATGGTGATACTTCTTACAGAATTGAGTATAAGCAATAACAATTTGATTTTGTTTTGCAGCTCTCTTACCAAATAATGAAAATATGATTCCTGTGCAACTTGATTTTTTCTGTGCAACTTGGTCTAGGTGATCCTGCTCCAGCGGGGGGATTGGACTAGATGATCTTTCAAGGTCCCTTCCAATCCCTAACATTCCGTGATTCCGTGAAACAATACCACATGGCAACATCAAACTATGTAACATAGTGCACATTGAGCTGTTTTACACATTTATGTATGTCTTCAACTGGAGACAGTGACTTCAGGCTTGTTTTTAAGTGATCCATCTTTTCTAATTACAAGACTAATTGTATTTGTATCACTATACCATCAAGGTCAAGAGCCATAAATCTTCTTAGTGGCAGAAAAGTAGTGTGAGTCAAATAATACATTAAAATTCTTAAATCAAGTTATAGCATATATGCTCAAACACAGGCTCTATCTACCTGTCAAATAATGTGGTGCAGTATCAATATGGATGACTTGTTTGAAGTAGTTGTAGATATACAACCTTTTACATCCCTATATATGTTTCAAGACTTCTCCATTAGACTAAATATAGTCCTTTGTTATGAATGAACATTTGAAGTTCTTTGTCATTGGTTCAAACCTTTCTTTCTGCATTAGCTGTAGAAACAAATTTGGTGCACTCTGTGGGCGGAGTTCTAGGTTAGTCTTTTCCAAGAGTAACCAAGTTTGCATGCACAAAAATCATTCTTCATAACCAACAAATGTACATTAAGTGCTTAGGGGATTCACTTCAAAACTATGCTATGGAACTCCAATGGAAAACATTAAAGCTAATTCAGTTATTCTAGAATATTCATGTAAGACAAGCCATTTGTGAGCAGGTTAACGGTTTAAGTTGAAAACAAACATTGTCAAGTTAGTTTAAAAATGCTTTTCCCATTATGTTTCTTATGTTATAGATTTAAATCTGTTGTTTAACATTTTTCTCCCTTCAGAAATGTCATTTATTGTATTACATTAATATGGGAATAATATTATACATTTTATTAGATAGTGTTATAATACTTTGTGAAACAATGAAATGTAATATAAATATAGTATGTTAATAACGTATTGTTAGAATGTATTATTATTGTAAATGTATGCCATAGACAAGCCACAGTAGATCTTTTATCAGGTGTTGCTACAGGCTGTCTCATAATCTAATAAAACATGTTTGGGACAGAGGGAGGGAAAAGAAGGCTGTTGATTTCCTGAGCCAGAATTCCTTTTTCTGTAATACTGAGTAGCTTTCTATTTTTGATGGAACCTCTAATGTGAAGATAAGCTGGGCAGAGAGAAGACAGTTCTCTAGTTTCCCCTTGTCTTTCATAATTACAGAAACATGTTTCAGGGTGCTTCTTCAAATCCTCTTTTAATTTGCATAAAAGCGGATTTGTTAATCTGCGGGTTTATTTCTGTGACCTCAGAGAGCAGTTGTGGTGGCTGCTAGATGCCCACTGAGCCTCTCTGTCACTCCCTGTCCACAACAGGACAGGGACAAAAATAAGACAGAAAAGTTTGTGTGTCAAGATAAAAACTGGGAGATCACTCACCTGTTACGGTCACAGCAAAACAGACTTAACTTGGAAACTTTAATTTATTGCCAAAAAAAATGGAGTATGATGGTGAGAAATAAAGATGAAAACTGAAATACCTTTCCCATACGCATCCTTTTGTCAGAGGCTCACCCCTTCATTCCCTGCTCCTCCACCTCCTTCCTCCAAGGGGTGCAGGAGAATGGGGAATTGGGGTTTCAATCAGTCCATAACAGCTCCTCTCTCACTGTTCCCCTCACACTGTTCCCCGGCTCCAGCCTGGGTCCTTCCAAGGGACTACAGGAAAATCTCTGCTCTGGCACTTGAAGCACCTCCAGCATCTCCAGCTCCTCCTCTCCCCACTTCCTCACCTACCTTGGTATTCACACTATTATTTCTTACTTTTTTTTTTTTTTTTTTTTTTTTTTTTTTTTTTTTTTTGCTCCTTCACTCCTCTTTTCCAGAACTTCTTCTGTGCAGTATGTTTTACTCTTTCTTAAATATGTTTTCTGAGAGGTGATACTATCTTGGCTGGGGGGTTCAGCCATTTTAAATAGCTCTAAGTACTTCCAAATGTGTAAAAATATGGGGGTTTATTTCTTATTCAACTTAGAGACCTGGCTGCAAGGAACTGTTTGGTTGGTGAAAGCAACATTTTGAAAATAAGCGATTTTGGAATGTCTCGGCAAGAGGACGATGGTGTGTACTCATCGTCAGGCCTAAAGCAGATTCCTATCAAGTGGACTGCTCCAGAAGCTCTCAATTATGGTAAGGACATACCTGTATCTTCTTAAAAAAAAACCAACAGAAAACCCAAACAACTCAAAAGTGACTTAAGGAGCACCAGTACTACACCATGAACAATATTTGAGTATGTATACATATTCCTCATGCCCAGTTCAAATCCGTATGTTTAAAATAATTTTAATACTTCAGTCTTATTGAATTTATGTATAAAATACTGTTTTTCCATTAAAAAAAAAGACAGCATCAAAATTGCTGTTATGCAGCAATAAAATAATGCTTTATGTTACAGACTCATTCTTGTAGACTACCTGGTCAGTCATCTAAATCATGATCATTCCTAAAATGAAGGGCAATTTCTGCATATTTATGGCAGTGATTGTTCTATCACCTCTTTGAAATCTCTGGAAAGTGTTAACATACTAGAACACTGTTAGATAAATCATTGCATTGGAGAAAAGTACATTCAGTTTTTTGGTTTAACTGCAGCTTTTCTTTACCTGCATTTTTGTGTATTATGGGGCTGTTATCTTGGGGGAAAAAAATCCATTATTTCTGATTGAGAGAAGCGATCCATGCTACATGGGTAATAATTCCAGAACAGAAACAGAAGCTGCTGGTTTTAGCTTTTTAGCTCCTATGAAACTAGGAAAAATAAGTTCTTCTAAGTAATGTGGGCTGTGAAGAAGCATTATATTAGATGAACAATACCATGCCTTGGATGTTCTCTCAAGCAGTTCTTTAGTTGAGTACATAGGAAAAAGATGTTTTAAATTCTTTATTTGAAGTGCCTATAAATATTTCTGCCATCTCTTTCAGCATTTTTTTTTTAAATCATACATTAGAAATCATAAGTTTGTGACTTATTATTGATAGTAAGATGCTTCATCTCATTAGCACTTCTGCAGGAGTTAATTCCATAACACAACAAAGCAGATCTTCCCTTTGGAAGGCTAATAATAAATTTAGTTGCAGTAATTGGTCCTGTATTACCAATTGTTATAAAAGGTGTTAGCATTACTAGAACACATTTCTATTTGTGTGTTTGTTCCACCATAAAAGGTGTTTTGAATTTTTATTTTTGTTATTTCAGAAATGTGTACAGTTTATTTGATATAGAATGGAAACCTATCCCTCATAGCCTTATGCAGTCCAGCAGACTACATAAAGCAGGAAACAAGCTCTTGTGAAAACATCTTCACTTTGTACTCTTGAGACTTTTTTCTGCATAGTAGAGGAGAGGGGACAGTATTTGATTAACATCTACTTTTTTGTTTTCTTAAATGTATACGCACTTGTGTAGCTTTAAGTGATTTTCTGTAGTGTTTGGAAAATAAGCTCTCTCAAACATTTGTTAATGTGTTCAGCTGTCTAATATTCACCTTTCAAAATGTTGTAGAAGGTTTCTGTCTGGTTTTGGAGGATCATTTTTTCTACTCCCTTGATGTAAGTAATAATAATTGGTTTGTGTTTTACCATTTGCCATCCTAATGATATGGTTAGAGATATTGCATTAATTTGTATAGGTAAGGCTGAAAGTGTTTAAAGATATCAGAGTAAAATCAAACTAAATCTGCAATATTTCAAAACTAGTTGTCAGCCGTTGTCCGTGTCAGATCTTAGTGGCAAGAATTAAGGCTTGGAAGAAAATGAGGGATAGGGTAATTTGACCATTACATGAATTATACAGTGCATAAGAAACTATGTAAAAGTTCTTTTTTTAGTCACTGTATATGACAAGGAAAAACTGGGAGTGACAAAGCACTGGAACAGGTTGCTCAGAGAGGTTGTAGAGTCTCCCTCTCTGGAGACTTTCAAAACTGCCTGGATGCATTCCTGTGTGACCTCATCTAGGCTAACCTGCTTTAGCAGGGGTGTTGGATTAGGTGATCTCCAAAGGTGGCTTCCAGCCTCTACCATTCTGTGATTCTGTGACAGATTAATTGTAGTCACAAAAAGATTTTCAGTTAAAAAACCCTCAAGTTGTGAAGTCTAAAAACCAAATTAGAGCAAATGGAGTGGTTAGGGGATTGTGTCTAAACCCATAAGCCAAATCCTGATGTGACTGGAGTTTATGGGACATTGAACCTTTGATTCAGTGGGTGCTGTTCATTGCCATTCCATACCATTATTTTTGCTTGGAACTATATGATTTCCATCAATTCCAGCAAGTGGAAGAAATTGTTTGCAAAGCTACTAATAAAATTACGTATTTAGGCCAGGTGTAGTGTATTTTTGCTTTCTGTTCTTTCAAAATTAAAATACACATTTAATATGTATGTTTTTCCAGTACATTTTGAGTTGTTTTTCATGTTAATAAATTACTGTGTGGATGGTTGGGTTTTTTTGTAAATGAACAGTCCTTTTTTTTTTTTCCTCATATAAAGTGGAAAAGATAATTAACTGTGCAGAATTTGTACTTTCTTTGAAGTAAAAAATTTTAAAAAAATCTACTAAATTATTTCAATGAAAAGTTTTAAATTACTGGAGGCCAAACTGAAGAGAGTTGATACATAGACAAGAAAACTAATCTTACTACAAAGACCATAATGGATGTCCATAATTGCCATCTACAAGGCACACAAGCTAATGTTGTGCAGCTGGAAGTGATACTTGGTTTAACAGTAAACTGAGCTTTCTGACATCAAACAGTTTTCATATCACTGTCACTGTAATTTCATGCATTTTCCTTTTTTTCTAGTCAGAAGTGATAGTTTGGCTTGTTTAATGATTAGAGATGAACAAACAATACATTCACAAGCATATGTATATTTTAAATAAAGACACATATATACAGTGTAATAGTATAGAACAAAGTAAAACAGTCATGGAAAATGTTGAAAGTAATATTGAAAATGGATTTTTAGGGTAACATTTTCACAGATCCTGCTGCAAAGGGCTAGGAGCCTTAAATTTCTGATTTTAATCCATCCTTCCTAATGTGAGTCCATCAGGAACAATAGAAATATCTACTCCAAGATTTCTTCTTATCCCATAATTTAAAGCTTTAATTACATAAAGAGCTTTGGAATTCAATTGTCTATCAGTTATCTCTTTTGCTGTCTCTGAAGCACAGTTGAAGATAATGGAACCTGCAGGCTAGTTTGTTTTTTTTTTCTTTAAGTAATTGGATGCATGAGTGCTTCATGGTCCAAATTAAACAGGCTAAAGGAACTATACTTTCATTTTCAGAGAATAGTTTTTCAGAGCATGAAAACCAGACTCTCTTTGCAGTTGCAAACTAAGTTGATGGTAGTTCCTCTCAGAATACTCATTGACATGCTATATTAGGGAACTGGAAAAGGTAATTTTTCTAGGTATCTTTTGAATGGAAAGTGATTAAAACAAAGGGGGGTAACTGACATTTTTCTGTCTTTTCATATTAAAAGAAAATAAAATATTTTTGTACATCAAAAAGGAAATAAATTCTTAATTTACATAAAAAATAACTGGTCCGTCAAATTGTGGAACTTTAAGTTAGCTTATATTATTCCCAGGTATTGAGCTTAAAATAATTTATCATTTGAAATTCAGGACACTATGATATCTTCTGCAGAATGTATTATTAGTAGCTACAGCTTTGTTATGCTTAAAGCTTGTCAATGTAATACTTTACCTTTACAGAAAATGTGGGGCCATAATTATCTGAAATATTGATTTCTGTGTATATTAAGCTGAGGGTTTTCTCTCCTTTTCTTAGGGAGATACACATCTGAGAGTGATGTATGGAGCTTTGGAATCCTTTTGTGGGAGACCTTCAGTTTAGGAGTGTGTCCATATCCTGGAATGACTAACCAACAAGCACGAGAACAAGTTGAGAAAGGTATTTATTCGTAGGAGTGAAAAATTGCTGTACAGATCCATAAGGATGTAGTACATACAGTATAAAATTGCAAAGAAATAATGTATGAGTTATCCACCAACTTTAGAAAAAATATTACAAGATTTTTAAACTGTTGACTCTGGCTTTCTGGGAGGGTAATGTGATATACAGGCTTCTTGAAAAAAAAAAGGAATATACTGACCAGTGATTTAAATGACAGAAGACTTACAGCATGCTGACTTTTGTTGTTGCAGAACTAAAAGGTGAGATGGAGAGGAGGGATTCACTGCTGTACAAAACAGTAGCTTGACCAGAGTGAATTATTTAAGATTATGTTAATGCAGGTATAAATATTCTAAACTGCCAGCAGAAAAAGTCTGTATCATTCCATCTTCTCTATTAAATCATTTCAGACAAAAATTTGGCAATTCTGGTAGAGAATGGTAGGCTAGTTGAACTCTGAAAGCCACATTTCTCTTTTACAAAATAATAAAAAGGCTTTTATTTAAAGTAGCAAATAACTGTGAGCAGGATTTCAAGACTTTATTTCCATCTTCAGTGGTGTTTCAGAACTCTTCCTTTACTACATGGTACTACTGCGTGTCATTCATAAACAGGTTCTAAACTAGTAAAAATGCTAAATGATTTTACAAAAACACTCCTCAAAAGGCCAAATAAAAAAATCCTGTGTTTTCCAGAGCAGAAGAGTATTTGTAAAAACAAGTCTTACTACCTAAGTACTGAGATTCTGTTTTAGTCCACTAAGAATAATAATCTCTTGAAATTGATAAAATTCAAAGTATATTTATGCTTTTTCAGCTATTTATACTGGGGGGAAAATAGTCCTGTTGGCCCATCAGCAATTTAATTCTTTTTTAAATGGAATTTTCATTTGAATTTCCTTTGAAGTTACATGTTTCAGTATATAATAGCTTTTCTTTTAGGATAGTCAGCTAAGACACTCCAATTTCTCTTACTGATCTTACCTATCTCACTCAATACAGTAAGAGCCTTCAGTGAATTTAATCACTTGAGTGCTTGCTTTAAATCAGGATAATTTCAGTCCTAAACAACTATATAGAATCACTTCGCTTTAAGCACAAAAAGTAGTTGCTGCTGTCATTGTTTCTACCTCTAGTTTCTAGAGGTAGTTTTGTGAATTTTTAGATAATTTCATATTATCTTGTCTGTAAATATCCTAGAGCCAAACAGTTCTCCTTTGAAGTTACATGTATTAATCCAGCACCTGGAGCAGGTGCATGCAATATAACAAAGGAAAAGTATTTCTCAAATTTACATGTTGTATGAGGCCAGTGTCATTTATGCCCTGCTTTAGCAAGAGAGATGTAGATACCTGTGCAGTAAGCCTGGAGTCACAGAGCTGCATTTAGCTCTAGAGTCCTGTGCGCCCACACTTTACTGTTCACAGCCTGTCATTTGCTCAGAGTGCTACATGTGATTAACAGTTCATAGAATTAGAGAGTCACAGAATAGCTGAGTTCTTTGGGGACCTCTGGATGTCAGCTGGTCCAACTCCTGCACTCAAGCAGGGCCATCTAGAGCCAGTTTCCTGGGACTGTTCCCAGATGACTTTTGCGTATCTCCAAGGATGAAGACTCCACCACCTCTCTGGGCAATCTGTGCCAGTGCTTGGTCACCCTCACATTGAAAAACTGTTTTCTGATGTTCAGGAGGAACCTCCAATGTTTCAATGTGTGCCACTTGCCTCTGCTCCTGTCACTGGGCACCACTGACAAGAGCCTGGCTCTGACCTCTTTGCGTCCTCCCTGCAGGTATTTATGTACCTAGATGAGATCCTTCCTGAGCCTTCACTTCTCCAGACTGAACAGTCCCAGCTCTCTTAGCCTTTCCTTGTGGAAGAGCTGCTCCAGTCCCTTCATTAGCCAGCAATTGCTGGTGCATGTTCAGTCTTTGATGTTCATGAGGATCCATAGGCCCCTTTCTGCCAAGCTGCTTTACAGCTGGGTGGTCCCCAGCATGTACTGGTGCCTGGGGTTGTTCCTCCCCAGATGCAGGACTTTGCACTTACCCTTGTTGAACGGCATGAGATTCCTATCAGCTCATTTCTCCAGCTTGTCCAGGTCTCTCTGAATGGTACTATGACCCTCTGGTGCATCAGCCCCACCTCCGAGTTGCAAACTTGCTGAGGTTGCACTCTGCCCCATCTTCTAGTTCATTAATGAAGATGTTCAACAGGATTGAAGCCAGTATTGACCCCTGAGCTGCACTGGTAGTCACTGGCCTCTAGCTAGACTTTGTGCCACTGATGAACTCCCTCTGGAACTCTTCATTCAGCCAGTTTTCAATCTACCTCACTGTCTACTCATCCAGCCTGTGATTCAATAGTGTATCCATGAGGATTTTATGGATGACAGTGTTGAAAGCCTAACTGAAGTCCACTTATCTACCAAGCCAGTCATTTCATCATAGAAGTTTCTCAAGTTGGTCAAGCATGACTTGCCTTTAATGAATCCATGCTGTCTACTCCTGACCACTTCCTTATGTTTAATGTGCCTGGAAGTAATTTCCCGGATTAGCTACTCCATCACCCTCCTAGAGATTAAGGTGAGGGTGACCAGCCTGTAGTGCTCTGGGTCCTCCTTCTTGAAGACAGGAGTGACATTTGCTTTACTCCAGTCTTCAGTCATTTTCCAGTCACCATGATAGATTAAAGGTGATTGAGAGTGGCTTTGCAATGACATCAGCCAACTCCCTCAGCACTGGTGGGTTCATCCTGTGGACTTAATGTGATTCCATTTTGCTTAAGTATTCCCTGATCAGATCCTCTTCCACCAATCATACTTCTTTCTTGCTCCAGACTTTCTCCTTGGGGTTCCTAAAGGCCACACTTGCTCAATAAGACTGAGGCAAAGAAGGCATTCAGCATCAGAGCCTTTTCCATGTCCTGTGTCACCAGGTGTTCTATCTCATTCAGCAATGGGCCCACATTTTCCCTGGCTTTCCTTTTGTTACCTATGTACTTAAAGAAGCCCTTCTTGTCTTTCACAGCCTTGGCCAGATTCAGTCCCATTTGGGCTTTAGCTTTCCTAACTCCATCCCTGGATGCTCAGATAATGTTTCTGTATTCCTCCCACATTACCTGTTTTTGTGTTTGAATTTGTCCATGAGCTCCTTGTTCATCCATGTAGTCCTCCTGGAATTTTTGCCCAACTTCCTGCTCATTGGGAAGTTGCCTTCATTGGTGCAAGTGAATCTCTTTGTTCCACAGTATGGATAATATGCTGGAACAGCCACTTCTCTGTGGCTTCTGAATGATTGGCTGCTAATTAATAATAAATGACTGTTCATTCTCCTGCCCATCAGCTTGTCAGAGACCTCCTTCAGCTGATGGCAGCAGAGAGGTGTGGAAGGCTACTGCCTATCTAAGCAAACCAG
This sequence comes from Brachypteracias leptosomus, assembly GCA_013401335.1. NCBI lineage: Eukaryota > Metazoa > Chordata > Aves > Coraciiformes > Brachypteraciidae > Brachypteracias > Brachypteracias leptosomus. The sequence continues at coordinate 27,708 of VYZX01017681.1, forward strand.
ATGAGTAAGAGAGTTAATATGATGGGAAAATACAAAAGTTAAGAAAACAGGAGGGAGGAAAAATAAATTATTAAAGTGCAAGTGGAAAGAAAACTTGAGACAAAAAAGGGAAGGGGCGTGAGAGTAAAAGTTGATCCATTTTGAAAAGGAGCAAAAAAATTTACTCCCATCTTAATGTTTATTATTGTTTCCCTCGGGGTTGGGGGGGAGCAGGGGGGGAGCACACTTAAAACCTACAGGGTAGCTACTTCCTAAGATATAGGAAACAAATCCATTAAGCTTGCAGCCTGTAGGGAAGAGAAGCATACTGACAATTTGCCATACCCAACTTAAATGTCATTGCTACTAAGCTTTGCTTAGTTTAATAATGGTCTGTCTTGTATAGGCTATATAGTGAAGATTTTCTCATATTACCCTGAAGATCTCTTTCTTTAATGCAACAATCTTGAACTTTGCTCGTTTCTTTTTAGATTTATCAGTATGCACCAGTTTTCAATGCTAAACATTTTCCCTTTATTCTTGTGTACCAGGCTACCGAATGTCAGCACCACAAAAATGTCCAGAAGAAATACATAAAATAATGCAGAGGTGTTGGGACTACAAACCAGAAAACCGGCCAAAATTCAGTGAGATTCAGAAAGAGCTATCTTCAATCAAGAAGAAAGTAACATAGTGATAAGCAAGTGCCAAACTCCATATGTGGGACTTTATTTTCCAGTGAAGTAATTTTTTCCTCTCAAACACTATGCATTTATACATTATTTGCGATGTTACTTTGAAATTAACTGGTTTTTATATACATGTGTACCATCTTGAATGATGTCTACACCTGCATTAAAGACATATACTGCAAAATGCTATATATCCAGTCACAGTAATATTGTCATTTAGGTTACATGTAAATAGAAAAGCACATACTATAGATTTAAGGGACTGTGGCTTCTATCTATTTTACAGCAAGTAATTGCTAGTGACATTTTTCAAAGGTTTTCTACTTTAAGCTATGTTCTTTCTCTGCTATCCCTGTCCCGTATGTCAACACCAGCAGCACTCTAATGCAGTGACACCTAACATCATAGATGTTGGCCTTAAAAATGAAGACAGCTTTTACAAGTAATTCAACTAGAAACTTTTAAATTTTTAAAATTCTTTCTGTAACTGATATTTTTAAGTGATAGTTCTAGTGATGTTTTAAGGATGAAGGTCAATTAGATTCTGGATGCAAATGCGCTTACCGAACAGTGAAATCCAAAATTTTCTTCTGTAGAAAATTGAGTTACTTGTGCATTTCTTACCATACTGTAGTAAATGCTTCTTACTTTTGATGTTCTTTAAGCCACACCTTTTGTTCTTACACACCCATCAGAATTCAGTAATATGTCTCCTTTACAATGACCTATGTTTATTTAAGAAACAAATCCCACTATGAAGTCTTGACTACATATATTAAGAAATACTGCAAATCATCTGTCTTCTAAAGAATATGTAAAAAGACTAGGCCAACATGAAGTTTACTAGTGATAGCAGCAGATAAGAAATATAATTGATCTTAGAGGAGTTAAAGAATGTGAATTACTAGATTTGCTTTTGATCCTGTTTTTTTTTTTTTTGCTAAATTAGTAATAATTCTCAGAATGCAGCTGGAGCCTATGAAAGGCTAAGCAAAACTACATTCCATGCATAGTGTCCAAAGGAAAAGACTACTTCTGTATAGCATAAGGAGATTGTTCAAGAAACCACAAAAAAGAAGTATGTTTGAAGCCTCTGACAAGCCAAGCAAGGCAGAGTAGAAATACTAACCTTCTAACTTTTTTAAATCATTGCAATCAGATTTCAAAAGACTGGGGATAGGCATTTTGAAATGCCATGTATATAGAAAAAAAAACTCAGCCAGAAAGAATAAAAACTTAATAGATGGGGAGAAAGGAAAGCACCATTTGTTACTCTATGTCTGGGTCCTCTTTGCAGCTGGAATTATTTTCTAGGGCCCTACATAGAAATAGGAACAAGTTACGGTATTCTGGTCTGAGTTCCAGAGTTAAGGTGCTTAAATTTTTCTGAGAATTAACTAATCCTTTTTTGATCAAGGGATGCCAGTTGCTGCTAATGCAAGTAGGAAAGAGGGACTGTAAGTAACACAGCATCTGGAATGATAGTTAGCCCTATATTTTATTGTTACAGTGGATTTGAAATGTAGTGAAGTCTATTGTCCACAGCGTTTTTGCTCTCTAAAGCGGATTTATAGTAGTACAGAGTCGTAATGTTTAAGGGCTATGTGTGACCAAACTATGTGTAGTCTAGGAAGAGTTTGTCTATTACATGGGAGTTAATGTCCAAATAAAATGATGAATGATCATGCCGGAGCACATCAATTGCATTTGAGGTTAAACTGTCAGTATCCAAGTATAAGGAATGGTGAGTGCTTCTTGCATTTCCTAAGTGATTTTTTTTCTTGGAGCTAAGGAAGCATATGCATACCCATGAAGGTGTAGTGCTTGGAAAACTTGATGGCATAAATTTAAACTTCCTTATAAGCATACTGGATATATTTACTTAGTTCTGTAGTTCCAAGTAGCCCAAAGATATTTTTCAAGAGCAATGGGGCATGTTTTTGTTTGTTTTTATGCTTTTAAGCAGTACACAAAGCTTGTGCCTTAATTCATTAGTATGATAATGCAAATGCAAGTATGCTAAGATTTAAGGAATGTTCCACAGTCATTTGGAAAAATCCAAGATTCATCCAGCTGCAAGTCCTTAAGTATGCACCACTAAAGTCTGCAAGTAAGGGTAACGGTGTTTCCTCTGTCAGCATTCATAGCTTCTCTGGAGAGTTAATAGTCTTCTGTGAAAGAGATGAGCTGTTTCTTTGCTATATGCCCTCTTGGCAGCAAAGAAATACCAGTTTATTTTTGTAAAATAAAATAGTGTTTTATTTGTCTTTAATTAGCTGGTCACCATCATGTCTCTCATGTAAATATAAAAATCATACTCATATTTTATTCTGAAATAGTTAACATTTGTAATTCATATAACACTTCTGTATAAATTTAAAGACTTTTTAAAACATGAGATTCCTAGAGCAGCAAGAAAATTTAGTATTATTTCTGAAGTAGGCATCAGTTCAGTTCAAAAATAAAAATACCAGAATGAGTTTATAGGTATAGAATAAATTTAAACACAGGTACTTGTCTCTCTAATTATTTAAACTGTTTTCATATCATTAATTTGGCAGTTTCTGGCAGAACTTGTTCAACACGTCTCACTTGTAATTATTGCAAATATACAATTTAGGAAGTGGAGTATATACCTATAGATACTGGTTTTAAGCTGTTATAAACTTTTCACAAGGAAGTTCACAAACAAACCTGCTATACAGTGAAATTTAAAAGACATTATATTCAGGACTAAAACCACCATATCTGCTTTCTGTGGACTTTTGATGACTTAGTCTTGCATTATTCATAGATTATCCAGATACTAGTCATTTGGCTCATGTACTGTGTTTATCTTTGGGACTTTATGAAAAAGGCAAGACTTGGTCTCTTTTGCAAGTGCAGTGTTTCAGTTTGGCTCTTGCACTGGCACTGTCCCAACCAGGGGTACCCTGAGGGAATCCTGAATTTTTTACATTGTTAAATGAGATAAACTCTGAATACTGTTAAGGGTCAGGTAGAAATACCTCAGCCTGTTACATAAAGTAGAACTTAACAGGTTATCTCTTATTCTCATATTTTTCCGAGGAATTGCATTCATCATTTTAAGAAAGATTGCTTTGAGGACAAGAAATGCACCCTTAGTTTGTTTCTTGTAGAAACTAAGCACATGTTAGTTCAATCATCAGTGAATTAATGAGGATTCGTAAGCATTTATATTTTATGGAAAGTAAAATAGTGAAGTGTCTTGTCTGAAAACAAACCTTGCTTCAGCAAACTGTGATATTGCAGAGTCAGCATCCCACCAAGACATTCTCTTTGAAATGTACATTTTCATTAGTTTCTAATGAAACCAATGAACTGGTTTTTCATTTAGCAACTACAGTTATATTACATTTCTTTTTAACAAAAACCTGCCTTTTTGCAGAGTTGCCTAATATTTTTATTGGAAGTTGTTATTGGAATGTGCATCACCAGAAGGCTGTGAATAAGAACTGCAGTTTGTAAAGAAAGCCTGATCTTATTGATGAGGAACAGAAAACTAGTTAAGGAAATTTTTGATTCCTCATACTGAATTATTTTTTCATCTATGTCTTTGACCACTTGCTATGCTTACTCAAATACTACAAACACATCAGTAAATCTGACTATGAAGTTACCAGTTTGATACCCCTTATAACTACTTTGTCATGCCATTTGCACGCATTGTAGAGGTAATAAAAAAAACCAACACACTTTACTGAGGTTACAGAGTAACCAACTCTCAGAAACATTTAAAAATGTCTCCCCCTTCCCCAGATTTTCCCAGATGTGCTGCTGCACAGATATTAAAGTGATTAACTACTAATCCTGTTTCCATTATTATTCTTGTCACATTCTCCTAATGGCAGTGCCACTGATGCACTTGAAACAGTGCAATATTTGAAAAGATGATTTAGTGTGTAAATGTCATCAAACATATTCAAGTGCAGTAGTTCTGAAAATGGCTGGTTGCCCCAAATAATGATAACTCATTATAAAGAGAATAGAAAGAGGCTAGTTGAGAGAATCCACTTTCTATAACAGCTGTCCTGTTTGTAGGCAATAGAAAAGTTTGTTATGCCAGTGCACTTGGATTGTAATATTTTTATGACTGAGCATAAAATAGCATAAGATTCACCAATTTTTTTTTCCTAAAGCACAAAAGGACGTGTGATACTGTTGGCAGCATTCTAGCTAGGATCCTCAGGATATCTGGAGGAAAGAATATGAAGGGAATAATACCCACATTATCAATCAAAGTACATATTTTTTCTCCTTATAATCATACTTATGCAGTCCTTCACTTCCAGGATTACAGCACTTTAATTAGTAAAGAGCAAGTGCAGTATTCCTGGACTTCCAAACAACCATGGGTTTTTAAGAGTGATCTGGTAAACTTGGAACATCAGCTCTATGAAAAACTAGTTTTGTCTAGTTTTCTTCTGCAGATTTACTGTAAAAAAAACAGTCCTTAATCATCAGTAACAACTTGCAAGAAAAATGAATCATCAGAAACCTATCAAGCTTCTTTAAGAATAACTTCAGTAGAAAATATTTTTTGCAGTCTTGTACTAGTATTCCCTCAGAATAGCTATCTTTTCTAAAAAACTGGAAAAAAAAAAAAAAAGCTTAAAAGCTGTGAGCTCCAGGTTGAAACAGAAAAATCCTTTCACTTGTCCCATTCTAAACGGTCTTTTAAGTATTGTCATAATAAGCACCACACAGAACAGGAACTGGAAAGATAGACTTTGTCTTTAAATCAGCAGCTAATCCCCCACATTTTCACAACTTTGACTCTAGAAGCCAACTTGGTTTTGGTTCTCTGTCAAATAAGCAAAAGCAGTTTCTTACTACTAATCTATGAAACAGGAAGGTTCAGAGATATATTTACTATTCTCTCCAAGGGAATGCTACCTGCACCAGTAACTGTTAGTTACCCTTCTGTCCCTGTTATGTCCCTCTGTCTCTTTGACGTAAAATTCTAACTGGAATTTATGTCTAGGTGTAGAACTTAGGTGTTAACTCTGCATTGTTTCAATTTCAGTAAGTTGTATATTGTTAGCTGTTTTAGAACACCATATTCTCAGACATCATCTGGGCAGGACTTAAGTCAGAATTTTCAGATGCTTTGGGGATTTTTTTGTGACATAAAGGACTGAGTAGATTGCTAGCTACATGCATTGTTATTTTGCAGCTGTTTCATATTATAGCTGCAAGTAGTTAATTTATAGGTATCAGATTATATATGCCTTCTCTAAATTAAAGCCTGTCAGCCTTACTTACAAAAAATGAATGAATAAAGCCCTCAAATACAGTTGACTGAACTCATAAAGTGAAAACGTGGAAGAGCCATAAACTACTTTATTTCTTCCTCTGTCCTCTCAGAATTGAATGCTTTGTAAATAAAACTTGCAATAACTGGCCTTGTGTTTATAGATAAATGTGACCTGTGAACCAGTATGATAACCTAGGACTCACATCGCTACTGGGAAAGAAGGCTTGGAGAAAAGTGTTCCAAAATTGCTACTATTTGGAACTGTCATCTAGTTTTGGAACTACAAATGTTTTTAGATAAGTACATAACTTTTGTGAGTACAGTAAGAGAGACAGCTCATGCTTCTCCATTGGAACCCTTCACCAATTTAAGGCAATGATGCTTTTTAAAAGAAAAATCAGATCAATCAGCGATTCCTTCTAGGTTAATGTTGAAAGTACAAGCCAGAATTTTTCACCACTAAAAAAAGAAATATCCACAGTAATGTCTTTATTTGTAGTCAATTTGTTCTTTCTCAACATATGAAGAATTCTGAAATTGTTAAATGCAATAGTAACACAAAATCCTTGGCTACTGATACGTAAACTACTTCACTCTGTCTTTTTGCTTCAGTTCTTAAAGAATCTTTGTGTTCTTTAAAAAGGCCTGCATTAAGTGCATAGTTCTAGCTGAGCATTGCTGTAATACTCTGGCCTGTTGCATCTCTCAAACATTTCATAATTCTGATGGCTCCATGTACCACAAATGTTGCCCTTTCACTTAGTTCAAGAAAAGGTACCCTTGTGACAGAAAATTTCAAATATATCCCTACTTCGGTTTGACTCAAAAATACTGTAGCGATGTTACATTACCTTGATACCTGTGGCAGTGTGTTTGTATGAAAATTGAAGTAACTGTGAATCGAGGTGAAGCACAATGTTCAAATCACATTTTTAATCAAGTTACAAACCCCAAACATATCATGAATTGTCCATATTATAAAAAAGATCAGAAAAACAACATTTGTGACTGCCTAGTTTACAATACAGAGTATCCTACTAAGGAACAATATACAGCTAAATATGCTGCTTGAAAAAGGAATGATTTTGCTGTCAGACCAAATGCAAAAAATATCTTTAAAATTAGCAGTGACTTAATTCCAACTAAGCCTTATTGTAAGCTTCCTTCTTAACAGACCTTTCCAAATAGTGCTAGTTTTCATTATTGTTACCCATTTTGCTTTTAGAAATTTGACTTTTGTATATTATATAACATTTACTTCTAATGGTAATTATACCCTCACCACCACCATGAAGTGCTGAGACTTGTAACTTCAGAAGATAAGCATTGCTAAGTCAGTAAAAATCTACAGGAAACTGATTGTTCACTAGATGTCTGAGTTTATATGGTTTGATGTAGTTCAGATATCACTAAAGTAATTAAAACCTGTTGCACAGTTCGAACAGCAGTATTCCTTGCTCAAGATATGTCCACAACAGTAATATTTGTATTTGACTTGAACTCAGCTGTGCCTTTCTTCCTCTCTAGTTTATCAGGGAAGGAAATCACTGAGTTCAAGTGGCCAATTCAGGTGCTGTCAGTGATTCAGGCTACATAGTGTGGATGCAGCCAGGATGCCATAGAGGTCTTGCAGTCTCCATGGCCCCTCTTTATAATACACCTACAAGATAATGCATGCTACAAGTCACTAGTAAATCTACCAGAGACTGAGTGTGGCTAACTTCTTAAATCACCTGAAGTTATAGTGCTTAAGGAAAAATAGTGACATTTTTTTCTTTGTCACAAAACACAGAAAAGTAATTTACAGTGAGGTGTCTCTGCATTATTTTCCTTCCTTCCACCTCCTGCTTGATCATCTCACAGATTCAAGATCTCCTATAGAGGGAACAACTAGGAAGAAGAAGAAACATGTCTGTTTGTGCTGTTAATTGTATCATTACCTGTAACTGACAAGTTAACTTGTTTTTTTCCACCAAGTTTCCCACCTAATTTTTACTAAAATACTAAAACTATGTAATAGGAAAAAACTCATAATGCAGGCTCATCACACAGGACACAAAAGGCACATAAACTCCTACAAACAAATTTTGAGGACTGAAAGCTGATAGACACTTTTCTTGTCCTTTCTGTTAGAGAAGTTTGTAGTTGTGTGTGTATTGAAATGACTTCCAGAGATGAAACTTGGACTAAGATGGGTAGGACTGCTGTTATTTTCAGTTGCATGTGTTACTTTTCCTTTGTATAATTGTAGGCAGCTGGAGATGGAGAGGGCTGTTAGGGAAGGAGGGAAGGTTAGCTGACTGACCTTCTAGCACATGCAAGACTTCTCAAACAGTAACCTTGAATGGGGCACAGATACCATTTGCAGGCTTGTTTCAATTTCTATTCAGTTTTGTGCCAAAGTATGCACCAGCAAGTTTAATACCAGGTAAAGCACCTTTTATACTCTTTGTTGTTTAAAAATAATATATTTGTGAAACAGATCAATAATACCTAACACTGGAAATGAGTGCTTCTTCCCAAAAGTACACATTTTAAAAATTGGAAACAATGTTTGAGAGTTTATCTGGCTTTTAAGCAAGTCTGAAAATGATAACTATGTAATACAGTTGCTAGGTGTCTATCCTTTATAATTTTAAATAGATCTGCATTTTAACTTTATTTATTTGCCAATTTTTTATATACTTTAAAATTACACTTTTCAACTCAAGCTAACTTTTTATTTTCCTAAGCTGTTGCAAAACAGAATTTCAATATTCTTGTAAACTGCAGACAATTTTTGAATAGTCCTTTGTCTTTTCCTGTGGACCAGTTACCACTAATGAGTCTGCAGTCCCCTTTTTACTGTACTCTTCAAATAAATATAAAATATTTGTAGCAAGCTGTCTCATTTTATTTGGTATTTACAGGTTGTGTTGATTCACTTGCTTCTGTGATCAAATGGAAGATGAACTCTAGTAACATTACTGTTGGGAATAGCCATAATTCCAAATACTCTCACAAAGAAAAAAAAATCTATTCTATTTGATTTCTGGAGTTAATATCTGTGTGATACTCACAGTTCGACTGTCACTTTTGTTTACCTTTTGTATATCAGAATATTTTGAAAGAAGGAATAACCTAGTGGGTAGAAGGGAGATGACATGTTGAAACAGCCTGAGAACTTTGGGGTGGAGCTCTGCAGTTCTGAGGATGTTAAACCACACATTCCTCTTCAGGCTAGAATTGTATTAAGAAGCTAGGCGATGAAAAGCAAGTATGTGTATTCTGCACCTCAACAGCAAAGCAAAATCTAGAAATGTTTCCAGTTAAGAGCAGTGCAGCATTCTGAAGGCATATCCAAGCTTTATAGTGTTTCTTTTACATGATCTAGTGCTCTATTCCCTTCATATTAAAAAAAAAATAATAATTTTAATTATAAATTGCATTTTAAAGCAGATTGTTTAAAGCTACTTTATACTTTACTGTGAATGAAACCAATCTCGGTAACAATTGCCATTTTCACCACACTTTGATGCAATTTTTTTGATTTCCATAATCACATAATAAAGATTGTGATACCAGAATTATGACTGAGTTAAAAAATCACAGAGTCACAGAATGTTAGGGAGGGACCTTGAAAGATCATCTAGTCCAATCCCCCTGCCGGAGCAGGATCACCTAGATCAAGTTGCACAGGAACATGTCCGGGTGGGCTTTTACATGTCTCTAGAGAAGGAGACTCCANAAATTATTATACCTTTAAAAATTTTAAATTAATCTTTTGAGATCTTGTGGCTAATGCAAAGTATGAATACCCCATTGAAAGAATTTCTTCCACTGCCTTATGCTCCCTGCGGCTGCACTTTATTTAAGCACCAAACAACAGGTAGCAAGACAGGCTTTTTGTGTACCTGCACCCTTACACAGTGTTATTAAGCACACTGTGTGCTGGCACACCACTACAATTTGCAAAACTTGGTGCCTCACTGAAGAAGGAGTTAGCAAAGAAGCAAATTTATGGCATTGATTCATAAGTGTTACTGGGGTACCTAGATTTTGGGTTGGGGCTGATTTTTTTTAAAATAGAATACTCTTGTTTTCTCTTATAAATTCTTTGAGGTAGTTTTCCCCACCATCTCAAAATTATCATGAATGGGAGAAATAAAAGTCCAAAGCTCACCCTCTGAATTTACCAGTGTCTGTTGAAACAGAAAACAGCACAGCATGGGATTGCACATAGCTCTGATACAGTTCTGCTGAGAGATTAATTTATTAGCAGGATAATTTTAGAAAAGATTATGGCAACTAAATCTGTTCTGCTCAGTGATGCCTGACTCCCAAATAATAAAAACATTTGAAAACCTGCTACTGCCAAACATCGAGCAACACAGGGTCATCAAATTTCCTCATCTGAAGTGTCACAGTGGTTAATTTGGAATGAGGCTAAAGAAAGCAGCCTTCAAGTTGAACTGGACCTTAGTACAGTCCTACATGCTTTTACAATTTAGAAGTAGATTTAAAGGACCTGGAGTTTAAAAGATTAAGTTAATAAGATGTCTCAGAAGATCCCAACGGACGTTAGGAAGGACCACTTTAAGTGGCAGATCACAGCATTTCCATATTCTTGAGATGCCTGATTTAACCAAACAAGGTTAGGTTTGTTAGGTTGTTTTCCCCTAACAGTCTCCAGTAGCAAAGTGGCCCCGCGCAGAAAAATATATACCCCAATTTCAAGATGACTATCACACCTTACTTTGTATTTCAGTTCAATTTTCCACTTGGGAGTTTTCCTGCTTAGCTGACTTGTGAGGCCTAACCTTGCAGGTACTATATAACTGACAAACTCCACACAGACATTTTGGAACATAAGTGTTCATACTGGATAGCAGTGCTTGCATCCACCCGATTTTTTCTAATCACCCAGTGTTTGCATGTCAATTCTAGATCAGTTCTTTTTCTCCGCAAGTGGCAGACATACCTTCCTCCCTTTTAGATCCAAGTACTGAGCACGCAAAGATGTTTTGATACTTAGGTACAAAACCTCCTATGAAGTTTGGCAGAAATACTATTTTTGTTAAATGAAGGAGAGACATTAATCTTGCTCAGAGACACAGAAGACTCACTGCTGAGGACTCCAAGCAGAAGTAGATTCCTGCCTTCAACTCAATGTAAGGGATTTGGGGAGTTAGTAGAAGAGCAGGGAGGGCGAGAGTTGTTACGGGGAGTGGATTTTTTCCTTTCCAGCATATTCCAATTAGCAGCACACTAGTTCCATGAATGTTGCTCCTGGGTCCCAAAGTCTCCACAACCTCCAAAGTCTGGGACTATAACTCAGGCCAAGGACCTGAGGGCTCAAAAGCCAAGTAGTCCTGTATTTAAGATGTTTGGTGGATGTACCCACCAAAACAAAATAGATCTGAGGAAACCTCCAATTAAGTTGCACTTGCTCAATGTGGAGCCCAAGGATCATCACAGGTCACTGAGTATGAAGATCCAGCAGTGCCAGAATTGCAAGTTTCTGATACGAAAATAGTTTGAAGACTGTATGGTGTCTATCATGCACATTCACTGAGGCTACTCTACAGCTAAATTTCAGTCTTCCTTCAAGTCGTGTTCTAGTCATTAAGAAATGCAAAAGTACAGTAATATCACTGATATGGTCTGAATTGCAGCTGGACACTTTTCACCTCAAAGGGCATGATACAGGTAACCACAGAGAAAACACAAGTCAGTGATGTGCACACACCACTAACACTGCAACACACGGAGCTCTTCTTTAATGCAGTTTCATCAGTGTTATGTCTTCCTCCATCCCCCCCAGTTCCTTGCAAGTCTGCCATACCAAAAGCACTGCTGCTAGCGGTCTGCAGAAATGCATCAGGAGTAAAGAAATAGCTCTGTGTGGAGAATACAGAATAATGAGACACTGTGCTCTGATTTTCTAATAACTAAGCTCCCACCCTTTTCACTGACCTAATATTCTGCAACCAGAAATCAGGGAAGAGTAAAATCAAACTACTAGCTGGCTTTGAATTGTCAGAAGAACAGACTGGTATTTGACCATGTCGTAATGGAGAGAGGCATATATCTTCAGCATACATTTTCGACTCATGATTTACTAGTTCTCTGACACCTGAAGGAAAAAATGAGATGCATTATCAACAGTGAAGTATATCTAAATATTTTTCTACTTCCTCTCTTAAAAGCTTGCATTGCTAAGTGTAATTCACTGCAGAAGAGGCACAGAGAAGGGTTAGTAGCATAATCCAATTGCTAAAATTTAGTCTTTGTAATCAGCAGCTATGAAAGTCCATCCTAACGCATGGAAGCCACGGCCGCTCTAAAGTTAGATCAACACATACTAAGCCTTTACCTAAAAATTTTGACTCCTAAAGACCCTTGCTTATCTAAACTTACAGCCCTGTGTGTTCAAAAAATCCTTTCCAATACTCTATAACCCTTTGTTTGAAATGAAAAAAAAAAAAAAAATTAAAAAAATGCAGTGACCTAGATCTAGCAAGATATAATTACAGCACCTTCTAATATGTTGGAGCTAGATAGGTAGTTTCCCTTTCACTCATGGTTATGGACCCAGAGGATCAGGTCTGTAATGTCTGGGCCTGATTAGGGGTCATTTCTATGCTATGCAGCTGTTTTACCGTGAGATACCTTGACTTTCTGTCTTTCCCCTAACTCCAGGTGGGCCTGGCCTGGGGAGTGGGACTTGGTCAACCAGGGCTGGTCAGGTCCACCTGAAGTCAGGGGCAAAGGCAGAAAGTCTCTCAATCAACTGCATAACACAAAAATGGGGCTATTTACAGAAAAGCAGGTACAAAAAAATTAATCAACAAGTGATACAAATGAGGCAATTCAGTTTTTGCCCATATATAGCTTGGTTATAGTCTGAACTATATGCAAAGACTTAATTTTACTTGACACAGGGACCAAAACCAAACTGCTCCATCACTTAGAAGCCCCAGTGGTTGATTTCACATTTGAAGCAGAAGTAAGCTATTTTTTATATAAATCCAAATTTGCAGATTTAGTTATTGCATCTTACCTTACCCTGTCTACTGCATGCATATTTTCTGCTGATGGAGGTACAGCAAACCATCTAGGTTTTCATTTTCAGCCCCTCCCAATGATACTGAGATGAAACATGTCCCTGTATCTCTCACCTTCAGTGCTAATGCCTGAAGTGTCTTCAGAGCAGACATCCTGAGTAAGCCTCATTCAAAATGCAGCCGGGGACATGAATTCTCACTGCTGCTGCCACATACATGGCCCAGTGTCACCCACAAGCCAGCTCCTTAGTTTCCCTTATGAAACATGCCCTGATTTTGGGCCCCACACTGTGGGGCTGCCAGCATCTCTCCCTAGTGGTGAACATTTGGGAACAAAGGCACCAAGACTCCAAAATCACAGCCTGTTTCACACTGGAGTGTTCAGTGTGCTTAAAGTCACGCCAGCATGAAGCCCAGGATGAGAGGTGAGGAATATTTTCAATATGCTCATTTCCAAAGTTTTTAGAGCAGCTCTTTCATTTTAAGCCAGAGCAAATGCACCATCTCGAACGCCCTCTTGTGACCAGGCCAATGCCTTCCTTCTCTCCAGAGGATAAAGTGCCCACTTGGCATGGAGAGTAAATCAGAAGGGTGGAGAACATTTCCATTAAATCATTAGGGGATATATAGTGTATTTCATCACAAACAGGTGATCCATGCACTTCAGGCATACTTGGATCAGCAGCAACAAACCCAAGCCCAAAACCTCTTTTTGTTTTTAAAAACAGCAGAGCTTCCTAGCTGGTCCCACATGACACTGCTGTCCCAGCACTGTTTCTTGCAACAGCATAATAGACAATTTTGCTTTCTTCCTGTGATGTATATAGCAGGATTCCTGCTTGTTATCTGCTTCAGCCAGCTCTCTCTAAGACATGACAGCTCTATCAAGCTTACAATGATTCTTTTTTTTTTTTTTTTTAACAGCAATGATGTTTGAGGAGGAAAACTATGAAAATCTCCTGGTATTAGAAGCAGTTGGCTAGCTTTGAAGTGGCTGTCAGTCATGGCTGCCTTTTTCTACAGCAGCTGAAATTTCACATACAATTGATGCTTCTAATACTCTTGAACAAAGAGTTTCAATTGTTATTTGTACAAACTAGCATTTTTCACCTCTGCTTCTCCTTTACAGGAAAATAAGTTTGTTTTGCATTCCAGAACTAAAAATAATTGCCATTGAACTTGTATCTAAGTACCTGTCTTCTGATCCCAGCAGATTCACTCTTCACACAGGCATTTATGTGAAGCTCCTGCGACAACAAATGGATTTTTCTGACAAGTGTTCAACATAGTACGATAACCAATTATGAAGTCTCCTGAATGAGCTGAGCAGTGGAGAGTTATCTGCTGACATCACTGAAACTCCGTATCATCTCCCATCCCCACCAATTACACTCATATGTAAAAAGCCTGCAGAGCAGGGACTGAGTATGCGACAACAATATCCCCCTTGTAACCACTCAACAGACTTACTTTAAAAAAATATTCAGAGCAAGGAATCTTTGGAAATGTTTGATTTTCTAAAACATGCTGAGCTAATCCAGGTAGGAACAGAGCTGTTGCCATCTGTCCTTCGCTTTTTTATATTTTGGAAAGTTGGTCCCTCTGAAAGGGTATGCCAGCCTCTGGTTCCCAAGCCTTCAATAAAGGGCACACAGAAAATTTTAAATATGAGGTAGTGCACACAAAGCTCCTTAGGGTGGAGCTCCAGGCAGCAATCACATTTTCACACCATAGCCTCATGAATCTGAAATTATCTTGTGTTGTCAAACAGCTGCAGAGGTGCCAGTTGAAAGAAGCAGACAAGCAGGGTTGTTCTTTGAATAGGGGTGGAGGGATAAGGGCAGCACCAACTTCTTTCCCAGTGTAAGCATCCCATAGATGTTTACATTAAATAGCCATTGAAGCAAAACACATAAATGCTAAACATTCCTGGAACACTCACTGGGCCTCAAGGTTAACCAGTCCTCCCACAAGCACTGAAATTCCACTATGAAGGGCCCTGTGGTCAGTACAACCCCCTGGCACCTTGAGACTAGCAGCTCAGTGACTTCCAGTGCAGCCTGGGGTCAGGTGCTGCCCACCATCCTCAGCCTTGCCTGCAACATCTGCCCTGGGACTTCACACTTAAAAGAAAGTGCTTTGTGCAGAGCAAAGTGAATATTCCTTCCCCTCTATCTCCATTTTACACTTCATGGGGCTGATGCTGAAGTCAGACTGAAGCAACAGAATCAAAGAACCAGTACTTTGTTACTTGAACAAAGCACCTGATTATTATGGGGGAAAAAAACAAAAGCAGATTAATTATTACACAATAAAATTACTTTTATTTCACAATAAAATTGGCCTTGACTCTCCAAGACATCTTGGGGTGCTCCTGCTGTGAGGTTAATGACAGCTTATATGCCAGAAACACATTTCCCTAAAATTTTCTGCGACAAGTAAAATTTGACAAATATAAAAAGTCAGAGCATAGCCTGTCTTTCTTTATTCTTGCTTATTATTAACATTCTTCAGCCAACGGGATATCAGAGTCTTCAGTGATGATGACACAATTTATCTGCTCCCTAGAGATGGCTTGAGAGAATGCATAATCAATTTTATAAATGAGCAGCTGGTCTGCCCAGCAAGGTGCACTCTGCATTTTACCAAAATGAATAATGAATTGCATATAGTCTGCATTAAGAATATTTTCATTCTTTTTAGAAACTGTTTAGACTAAGTCTCATTTCTTTCACGTGATAAAAGGCAAACTAATGCCCACTTGTTACTTAATGTACCTAACTTTACCATGCAGTACCCATGCCCACACATCATCAGATACAGCACATCTGGGAGATGGCTCCCAGACACAAGCTGTGGTCAGGTCCCTGGTGCAGAATCAGCTTGTGAATATCACTCTGCCCAGACGCTGTGGAGCCTTCAATGGTGACAGTCAGTAAGTCCGAGGGTCCAGTCTTGGATTTTGTCCTTTACTGGCCCAATAAATTCAAAATCTCAGCAAAATAGCAACTATTTCTTTTTATATTGAACAGAAATATTTCACTGCAGGACCACAAAAACAACTTCCAATGCCATGTCTATTTCTCTCAAGTGGTCTTTGTGATCCAGGACAAAAGTTTGCTCAATCCCAAGGGCGTTTTGTTGACATTCTACTGGCTTTTCAACCTCTGATTTCTCAGGTCTCCATGTGGAACTGATTTGTGACTTACATATTCCCACTGATAATAACCCATTCATTATATAGACTCCAGAAAAAGCTTCACCGTGACATGTCATTTGAGCTCAGATAGGCTACTGTAATGCTTCAAATGGGCAGGTATGTCATATCTCCATCTGTGGTTCCTCACGAAGTGGTAAAAGCAAGGAGAAAGGAGAGGAAGAAAATATGGAAACTATGAGGTCAAGCACCCACTCTCTTGGGTCATATTCACATTCAGATGTACATTTTCTTCTGACAAGACAGTCTCTGAGCATAACTCCCCTCAGCTGAACTCCTCCTTCTTCTGGGATATGTTGTCCTTCCCCCAGCAAATGCCAGGAAGCCATTTCTGAGATTCCTAGGTGTGCCTGATAGGATTCAGTGGTCTTTACATTTCAATTTCTTATTACTAGACATGCTTAGAAGACAGCAGGAAGGAAACAAGGGTGACATCATTGCTGGCACAAAGATGTCTGTGGGTTTTGTTTTTTCTGATAGAGTTGGTTTCATTTAGGAGAGAGTTGTGGCAGGAGTGTGGAGGCTGTGTAGACTATATTCAGCAGTAACATAAGCTAGGAGAGGAAGTGCACCTGTGGGAGCACATAGAAATGCTGCTAGACTTCACACTCTGTGCACTGCAGGAATTCAGCACACAGCCCTAAGCCTCATGACATTACTGTAGACCTGCTGTGTCCTTGCACTTTTTAATGAGTTCAGCAAAACACCAATAATCCTCTCTGCACAGGTTTTAACACAAAACAACTTTTTTTGGCACTTCACACTTCCGATGCTAGAGAGATGCAAAATTAAACACAGCACCCAACAGTCCTATTATATCACTCTTCATATTGTGATTTCCCTCTTTTTCCTCTGTTGGATGTGATAAAGTGAAGATCCAGAGCATTACATCTTATATGTAAGCCAAGGAAGACTATGCAGAGATCTTGACACCTAGTTCTGTTTCCAGCACCAAGGCCACAGATGCCAACACCATGTGGAATAACGCTGCCTTTTTCAGGTCTCCTCAACACTTGAGCAGTCATCTAGTAATGTAGTTAAGGATCCTAGCTATTGCCAACAGCTGGCAAGATCCTACTAGGAAACAAAGCTTTATGCTACTGGCATACCTACAGCTGTAATCCCAAGCAAGCACGGCAACTGATCTAGTGGCAGTTTCAAAAGTGGCAATGGCCATTGCTACAATACTGCCATCCATCTGGTAGCTACCCAAATGGCATGGCCAAACAAGGGTAAAATGCCCTGCTGTCTCCATTTAGGGCTCA
>VYZX01017684.1:0-40318 GCA_013401335.1 Brachypteracias leptosomus
CAGACCCACTACAACATGTAACAAATGAGAAGCTTCATGTTTGATTCCCTGTAATTTACTACTCTCCTAGTATATCCTCTCTCCATGTGTTCCTGTCAGCTGCTTCCTCAATCCCAAGCCTTGTTCCTTTTGAGCTTTGTGTGGGGTATCTGATGGTATGGGCTTTTAAAACCTGGTTGAAAATAAAGGGGTCCTCAGTTGAGAATGCTGTATGTGAGTGAAATGGGAGATAGAAACTTGATTTGGGGAAGAAGCTAAAAATAGTGAAAGCAATGAGAGTTCCAGGTGCAAATACCAAACTTGCTTTCCAGACTTGAAATGGGTTAGCAATGCTGTATGTGAATCAGGAGTGGGCAGGAGAGAATGGGAGAAGCCTGAAGGAGGGGAACAGACCAGGAATGGAGCCATGGAACCTGAACCTGTCTTTGAAACAGGCTAGAATGAATTGTCCTGGTGGGAGAAAGATGTGACAGTAGGAAATAGATACAATAAATCCTGTCATTAGGAAGCTAGTGCTGCACTGCTTAATGACTCTTTATTATTTTGGTCCTCCTGTCTGGAAGCTGTTTGCTTTTTCCTTAATGCCTTTATGGGTTTGGGAGTTTTTCCTGATTTTGTGGCAGAAGCAAATATTAAGGAAGAATTTTTAGATGTCTGGGTCTAGTAATCTGGTTGGAATATGCAGGGCTTGTGGTAAGAACACTGAAGATTTTCACCATCTATGTTACAGAATACTTGTTTTCATAGATTCATCTGCATTTTCAGCACACTATCTGAAATGGCTTTCAGCATTTTGATTCTTGGCATGGTAAAGCATATTTACAAATATCTACACAAAATCAAAGTATTTACAAGATTCCTGCTTGCATGGAAGAGAGATTGAATCGAGTATGGTTAGGCAGCGTGTGTCTTCGGTGGCATTGCGAGCCTTTCATCTGTATAGTTGAGGCTTAATCATTCAACTTTCAGGTAGAACATCAGCTATATGTTTTGAAAACTTCTTTTGGTTTTGCTAAGGGGAGGAAATATTATTTCAATGCTGTCTGATAATATCTGAGTTCAAAGAACATTAATCCTTGAGTAGAAAATAAGAGTTACAACTTTTGAAACAAATTAAATATAAAATCCATTTAGTCAAGATGCACATTTTTCAAACAATAACTCCCCCCCCTCCCCCCATCTCTCTTTCTTCAAAACGTTCAAGAGTGTAGTCCAACTAGAGTAAAGTTTAGATATAGCTGAGAAGTTCTGGAGTTGCCTGGGGCTAGTTAATTATCCAGGTTTTTTGGGTAACAATAATTACTATGTCAGAACAATTATTAGTTACAGGTTTTGACTGTGGGTTGCCCTTTTCTTTAAGCTTTACTTATTTCTACTTGGATTTTGTACCTTTTTGCTACTATTGTGCATGAATGAGATTCAAAATCTGGAGTCTGTTTTCTGATTGAGTAAGGTCAAAACTGCACATGTTCACTTGCCTTCCCTGAAAAGTAGTTTTTAAAGGATGTTGTATATGGATGATGAGTACTTTGCGTCATGCTGAGGGCAATTTGCTGGAAACTCAGTAGGAAATACTTTATACCCATCCCATGGAAGCTAGTGTACTGTGCTGATGAGAATTTAAGATACATGAGTACAGAAGGAAAATCAAGAAGGGATCCTGATTTAGTGTTCTGGTCACTCATGTAGGTGTGAGGAGGCCTGAATTCATGCTTTGGCTCCCAGGTAATATCTTTTGCTCCACTTGAAATTGTCCTTGAAAAAATAATAGAATTGTAGAATCATTTACATTGGAAAATGCCTTTAAGATAATCGCATCCAGCTGTAAATCTAACACTGCCAAGTCCACCACTAAACCTTGTTCCTAAACCCCAGGAACATGTGCTGTGGATCTGGAGAACTAGGGAGATGCATCTGGGAGGAGAAACCAAGACTTGCCCCAGGTAGCCAAGAAATGGGGGCTGATTTCTGTCTGTCCTGGTGGAGTCCTGAATTCCCCTGTGCTCTGCAGCAGGAGCACAGAGCTTCTGTAGCAGGAGTGGAGAGGACTTGTTCCCAGATTAACCTCTAGCAAGGTGTCCCTAGGAGACTGCTTTGAATTACTTCAGGCTCAGTGTCTGAGTCTTCTCCTTCCTGGGTGTAAGTTCTCACCACCAGGCTGTTAAGCAAAAGGTGTAGGTGAGAAGGCAGCTGCTGGCTTCCATTGGCTTTGTTTTAAAAGGACGTATCTGCCATTAGTGCACTTCACAGAGCACCTAATTGGTTGTGTGCTCTGAAAACACCCTTCAGACTGAGCCCTTTAGGGGACTTGAGGAGATTCTGCAACCTGCTCAGGCTGCAGTGCTGAGCTCTTCAGCCTGGCTGAAGTAGTTCTGGGCACACACAGAGGTGAGACAGCACTGATCTGGTGGTGGAAGGTCTGGAAAAAAAAAAAAAAGTAAGGCACCTCTGTATATGACCTTCTAGGATCACAGGTTTTGTCACTATTGGGTTGAGGTTGATAATATAACACAATATTATAATTTTGAAAAAACTTTAGCCTAATAAAGTCAATCTCTATCTCTGTAAAAAGTAGAGATTTTTTTTTTCTTGGTAACATGAAGCAAAGGTCTTGAACAAATTTTCATGGGCAGCCCCAGTCTTGGATCAGTGCCCTCATTCAATCAGAGCACATAAAATACAAACCCTAGGCTAAACTACAAAGCAGAGGAGATTTTCACAATGCTAAATAGAGTGAAAGCACTAGGGGAAAAATATCTGAAATCCTCTTATATGATTATTAAAACAAAAACACACACACAAAACCAGCAAAGTCTTGGGCTGGGGTAGCACAGGGAACTGGCAAGAGAACAGCCTGTTCTAGTTGGATGCTTTGTTTGATATTAGTTGGCAGCCATAACAAAGCAAATATTTCAGAACTCTTTGTAGGTTTCTGTGTGAGCTGACCATGAGTGCATTGGCCACTTTCTCCTTCGAGAGCACTGTTGATCCCAGCTACCTCGCACTACCCCTCTCTAGTCACATGTTCTCTTTCCTCCTTTCAGATTCATAAGAAACTTCATGCTCGTCTCTCCTTCCCAGCTCTTATCCACTGAACTGCTTGGCCTTTCCACCCAAATATAGTTTTTCATTTCCAATGGCACCCACGTCTGTGCTGTGGATCTCCCTGACTCAGCACACCCTCTTGGGCTTCTTGTTTGCTTGCACTGGCCTGCTGTGCATACGTGCACTTGACACTACCAGGAAGCAATGGTGTTTGCATCTTCATTAGAGTCTAATCTGTGCTATCATTAACATGAACTTTTAGACATACATTTTTAAAATCTTAAGGAGTGCAACCTCACCTTCTGTCTTCTTTCTTTGGTACCTGCATCCCTTTTCAGCAAAAATAACAACATTAACAACAGTAGGTCCCCCAGCAAGAGACTTGATTGCTCAAGTTATATGAAGCTGAGAATATGTGGTGGGACAGTATAGTTTACATTTCAGGCTCTTTCAATTAATGCTAATCTCCTTTCCACCGCCGTGTATGGAACCTTACAGGTGAGGAATGACTTTAATTATGGGTAATTGCCTCTAGTTCGTGGAGCTGAGGCCAGTGATTATACTCAGAAGACATAATGAAATAAACCTGCATAAAATTGCATGAGAACATGAAAACCTATGTGTGGGGAGCTAAAGGGAAAATTGAATGAAGCTGAATGGCAGAGTGAATACCATTAGATTTGCCAGGCCCAGTTCATACGCTTTCCCTTTCTCAAAAGGAAACACAGAAGTAGATGAGAGAATTTTTCATACAGACTTTAATCCAAAAACTTATTAGGCAAATCACAAAGATTCGATAAGAAAAATATGCCAGATACCACAATATGAGTGATTTTGATCTGTAGGGTACCTGCTGGTGGCTCGCAGGACGATGGCAACTCATGAGTGTCATTACTTCTCAGGATGTTTCCATTTGCAGCTGTGGTGGCTGCTCTAGTTGCTGGAGAAGGTGACAATGAGTCAGGCTTGGCCTCTGGTATTGGCTGACAGCATGCAAAAAAAACCCCAAACCCAGAAAAGAAGTATGTTAGTTCCTGCTGCGGATGAAGACTCCATGGTGGTACCTGAACCAATCCTGATTCTGGAACTACCGGTAACACTACATTAATGTGAGCCAGAGCTCTCCCTTAGCTGTTGGTAGGATTTTGTCCCTGTAGTGCAGCCTTGCCTGGTAAGAGCTCTTTCCTTGGTACACAGCATGGCTCTGCTGTGGTGACTTCAGCTGCAGTGATGCAAGAGGTTGAAGCCTGAGCCCAAAGCAACTTGATAGACCTGTAGGACTGTAGATGATCTCTTCAAGTGGGTGCTGTTTTCAAGAGCTATGCTTTGATATAAAAATATTTGAAGGATAAGTATAAGCAAGTGGGGAGACAATCTGAGGGCATAAAAAAGATACAATAAGAGATGGTTGGGTAAAATTAAAGAAATTTCAAGCTGAATATGAGGAAAACCTCCCTTACTGTGATTTCTAATAAACTATGCAACAGCATCCCATCATTTTGAGATACTTAAAACTAGAATGTAGCAAACAATAAGAAATACAACTCAGGCACTTAGCAAGTGCAGAGTTCAGCATAGAAGACCTCTTCCATTTCTAATTTCTTTTGAACGAGATGTTGGGGTAGAACATCCACAGAGCTCTGAGGAGCTTTGTTCTTTGTCCTTTACAGGTATTAAGTACAACAAGATCAAAAAGAAATTAGATTATCTGTCTTAAATAAAATTATGCTTGTTTGTGTCTTTCTAAATGAGCTGCAGAATAGTTGCAGTTGGTTTATAGCACTTAATTATTTTCTAAATCTCTTCTGAAAGCAAAGACCTTCCGGTTTAATGATTTAGGTTTTGTTTTACTGAGTAGGCAGTTTATAATCATAAAGAGTTTTGCATTTAATAACAAACTTGGAAACTTAATGTGTAGGAATTGTTAAAACTTCTGTTTGTTGAATTAATATAGCCTTTTATCGGGATAAAATTTCCATTATTTAACAGCATATTTAATCCTTTTTTGATGTTATGAGTTGTCTAACTTCAGAAGCCTACAGTGTAAATGTGGGCACCTGAGCCACTCATCCTTTTTTCTTACATATTTAGTAGCAAAGAGTAGGTACTTTGTGGTTTCCTCTGAGCTCTTCTGGCTCCTTTCAGAGAAGAAATGTTCCAGAGATACTACTGACTCTGTTGACTGGATCTCTACCAGCTGTGAGAGGAATTTTGAGTGAATAGGTTACATATGGGTACCTACATTTATGTAGATGAATGCTATGCTAGGAGCTTGGCCATGAGGAGCACTATGAGGAGGAAGAAAGGCTGGGCCCAAAACTTCTCAGAAGAAGACCTTGCAAATTTTCTGTCATCAATTTGGGAACATTTAGGGCTTGAACAAGACCCAGGAGCAGCTTAGGAAATCAATTACTCAGGATGCTGTAAGAAGAGCCAGCTTATTGTGATTGGCTTTGTTCATGGAGGTTGGACACCTAGGAAGAGGACACTAGGTTGACAGACATAACCTGTTGCTCACAGGGCTCAAGTCAAGTAATCCTTCATGAAGCTCAGGCTGCTGGTGCCTCGATTACTGCAAGATAAAGCTCTATTCTTTGAGCTAATGGAATAATGCAATTAGGACAAGGCAATACTGATAAACTCTTAACCTTTAAAGGGCTGGTTGTTAAAGAAGAAGTGGCACCTGCTGTGCCAGACGCAGTGTAGCCACGCTTCAAGAACCTGCCCAACCACACTTTGCTGTGGTGGAGGGCCACCCTATTTTACCTGCCCATGGCTTTGGAGTGGGAAGGGCAGTTTTGCAGACAGAAACTAGGGAAGAGGTGGGAGCGGTGGAGAACGTGATAAAGGTCAAAGCTATAAATGGCATGGAAATGATGAGTTAGGGAATATGTTCACTGTCTCTGTTCATAAAAAACTGCAGGACATCAAATGAAGCTAACAGGAGCCAGGCTAAAAACAATAAATAATAAAATGAAGTGGATTTTCGTAGAATGGATAATTGAGCAGTTAGACTCTTTGCCTAAGGGATATTGTGACTACTAAAAGTTCTGTGGCTCAGGAGGAGGCTGGATGAGTTTACGGAAATCTGTTAAGGACTACTAATACCAGAGAGGCCACATCCAGCCCAAGAAGTCCCTCAAAGTGGCTGGAGACAGGAAGAATATTGCCAGAAGTATAACATATTCTTGCACTGTTCCTACACTCTGACCTGGGATAATGCTTAAGCAGACAAGATGTTGGGTTAGATGCACCTTAGTGTTGACTTTTGCAACTATTTTTAAGTGTTCTTTCACCTTCAGAAAACTATTTTGTCTTCCTTAAGTCACAGCTTTTTTTCCAGAGCAACCTTGCATGTTCCTCATAGCATAGAACCATGTTTTCTTTTCCTGTCATGTTATAATAGTGATTTGTTTTGTTGGCTTTACTCATATTTATTTTTAAAATGAGATATTCATCTCAGGGGAACAAAACTCATGAAAAAAAACCCTTATTCATGCCAAAGCGCTTCTGGGAGATCTGTTTTGGTACTTCAGAAGATGCAAAAGTAAATTTAACTTGCTGAGGTCAGATTTTTATCCTGCTTTCCAGAATACATAACAAAGAACTGTTTCTTTTTAAATTCTTTTAAATTATCTCAGAAGACTTTTGATATTTAATAATTACAAGGTTTTCCTAAAAGCTAATGAGTAACAACTCCAAGAGTACATTGGCATGGCTCATCATGCCTTCAAAAACATGCAAGACCTTCATTGTGGAAAGTGCAAAGAATGACAATGGGTGTCATAAGTTCAAGAAATATTTTTGTTGTTGTTAAATTAAGACAATAGAAAAATACTTGAAAGTGTACATTTAATGTTCCTCCATTTTCCAAGGGTATTTGTCTTTAACCCTCGGGTGACATGAGTGATGCCATTAATCATGAGTAAGCTCAGATAGCTGGGTGACGTAGAGTAAACTCAGGTTCTTTGCTTTTGTGATCAGTGGCTCTAGATAGAGGGGCTGATGCAAATCTGCCATGGGTATAGGATTTAATTAGGAAAGTTGTTACCTAGAGGCACTTCTTACTTTTCTGTTCCTAATCCAAAGGGAAGTTCACTTGTATGATGTATTTTACTTTTATCTACTCTGATGAGAGGAACTCTGTCTCTCTCCCTTTTATGTCAACCTGGGTTAATGACCATGAGGCAGGTGAGAGGCAACCTGATGCCCAGCAGACCAGCTGTGTCACTGCCAAAAACAACGTGTGCATCAACAGCCTTCAGCTTTCTGTCCTGTCTACTAGGACTCTTGATTCTATCTCCATGAGGAAAGCAGGGTGGTAGAGTGTAGAAATGGCCACGGGTTCATGGAAAGTGAGGGCTGATAGCACGGCTACAGCACATTGCCCAGGCTGAGCCCATCAAATCAGTATCCTTAATCTGTTTTCACAATGGAAAGAACTGAGCTGGACGATCTGGTTTTAATATTTCTGAATATGCTGTGTAATTGTTGTGATGCAACTACAATTGTATAATACTAGGCAACTGTCTCAAAACTGAACTGTTTCTGAAAGTCCAGATTTAAATCTGCATTACAGGGATGTTGGATTCTCACAGAAAGCACTGCAGTCCCTGGAAGGTATATTTTGGACATGAAAATGCTCTGCAAAGTACAAAATTCACTGTCATGTGGGATACCAGAATCTTTGGCCAGGAATCTAGACATTAGCATGCTCTCAGTAGTTTTGGCCTTCATCTTCCTCTGCTACACATACTGTGAAATGGGATAATGTTATCTGCTCAACTCAGAGTTATCGAGAAGAAAAGCACTCAGAAGCTCCAGTAAAATGTTCATTAAATTTTCAGAAGCAAATGGTTAATACTGCACCTCGTGCAAGGGCTGTGCACGGTTAGCAAGGCTTGGGACTATCAGGGAATATCTCTTTAGTGAGTCAATAAGCAGGAATCCTGTGACAAGATCACCACGTGGCTGTACAAGCTCAGCTCTATCCAAGTTTATCTTTTTCTTTTAATGGTACAGCTACATTTTCTTTGCTCTGTCACCTTTACAGAATGAAGTTTGTATGGGCATTTGACAATGGCATCTTGGAAAAGGTGCTGTCTTTCCCATGGGCGTGTATACACAGAGGGCTTTACCCTGTGAAGACTTCAGGGATTTTAAATCCCTGTTTAATGTGAGTAATGGTGTTCATACTGTTGCAATGGTAACGTATTGCTTTTAGCAGCAAGGGGAGCTGTATAAATGCTTGGGCAACATAAGTATCATCCAAATCAGAAAGAAATAAGTTTTTATGAGTTAGAAGTTATCCTTGAAGACTTCAATGAACCTGTGTCCTTGGGGGTGGCAGGTAATAACATATGTGACAAATGATACTTATGAGAAATTCCCCCTTATGTAAGGAAGGGTTCAGAAGAGTATGTGTGCTAAACTCCTATGTTATTGCCTGCTAGCACCTCTCTACACTTAACTTCCACAGGTAATTACTCAGTCTGGAAATCAGGGAAGGAGAAGCAAAGACATCTGCAAAACCAAACTGCTGTCCTGGAAAGCAAGTGTTTATTTCTCCCTTGCCTGTTGCAGAACGATTTCTGCCTGGCCAGAAGTAGATGCCAAAATTAGCAGTGAATGTGTAGGATGAGCTGATTAATCTTCAGAGTAAAATGCTTTCAGTGTGACAGCACTGAAAAGCCAAGGTGAAAATTGAGACTAGCCCTTGCCATGCTGTGCTGGCACATGTTGCAAGAGTACCAGCCTACATCAACAGATGCTGCCCAGAACCAAGAGCTGTTTCCAGTAGTGCTGCTTCTCCCATGTCCTCCCAGCAGGAATATAAAGCCCCTAGGTGATGAAGGGTGAGAAGTTTATGCAGGCTATAGCTCCAAATCTGCATGTGTAAAACTCCCATTTGTGTTATTTGCTCTTTCACAGTACTTGGTTTGTGAGTACTGAGCCAATTATCTATAGATTCTTTAAATTAGCTTTTGAGAAGATCTGGTTTGTCTTTTTTTCTGTCAAAAAGAGACACAAGGCATAGTTTTTAAGTCAGCTGAATGTATTACTGAAAGGACTGGTTTGTATTAAGCCAAATTTTTCAAAATGAGTGAAAAAATTACTCTTTTTTTTCCCAAACTGATCCTTCAGCAATGGCAGTTTGAATGAACATGTGGAAAGTTTCTATTAATCTTCATAACCTCTGGACTGCTATTTTTCTTGATTTTGAGTTGGCAATCAATGAGACCTGTCCTAGATGCCATGTATACTATAGACCCCACCTCACTCTTTTCCCCTCTTGGAGGTATGTGGGGAGGTAGCTGGCAGCTTCTGTTTAACTTGATACCCACAGATTTAACAGATGCCATGATCACTTTGTGAGACTCGCTTGTATCCTGCAGAGCTCTTACTTTCTCACAGACTTTGTTATTCTTCATATAATTACATCAGACAAGTTAATATTACAAAAAGGGATTTAAGTCTAAGAAATAAGATTGCTCAGTTCACTGAACCCTTACTTTAATTCCTCCTCACTTCCCACCCTCTACTTTTGTGTCTTATTTTCTCGTTTTGCTGCGCAGGCCAACAGGCTGAGGTTCAACTTCAGTCCAAATTAAAAAAAAGAAAAAAAGACACGAGCTGAGCATTCCTAAAAACTCTCACAGACTTGCCTAAGTAGGCCTCTAAAATCTCGGTAGGATTACCACTGGGATACCAGGTATTTCTCTAGGCTGAAGTGGTGCAATCTGGTCCAGGGACATTGGGCTTTTCTGATCCATATCTTGCAGTCAGATGTGTTTCTATGAGAAATGGATCCTGCTCACCGACTCATGAAGCACACATTCCTCAGCAACACAAGTTTGGCACTGGGCAGCATCTGGGAATGACTCTTCAGAGACAGTTCAGATTAGCAGTGTCTAATATTTCATTCTTTGAGAAAGGTGGTGAGTGTTGTCTGACTTTCTACAAGAGAAATTGAGCTGTATTCAAAGGCAAACCAAGATGTTCTCTGTGTTTGAAAAACAAAACAACACAAAAACAACCCCCAAAGCACTACAGTAAACAAACAAGAAAAACTCATGACAGATAAGGCCTAGTAGGGCAACCCTCGTGGGTAATCAGACTTCTGTGAGATAGTCAACCATAAAACCTGTCTGCAGTTAGGGAGTACAGGTTCAGTGATTACTCAAAAATGTTGAGTATTTGAATTTTCTCTGCTAGTGTCATTCTACTTATGCATCACTGTGAAGCCTCAGAAGTCATAAACTGATCTTATATCAAATTCAAATGGAAAGCAGAGGGTGCAATAATTCACCCGCTCCCACTGCAGTCCTGCTGCATGAGATAATCTGGAGCTCCTCAGCAGAGACCCTGAAGCTTGCAGCTCAACTGATCTGATGATTTTGATACCCTGCAAAAATTATTGAAAATATTCAAATTTAAAGATTTGTGATTAAATTTGAGGTGTAAACAGATCATTTATTGTCACATAACTTGTATCATATTGTCTCTAGATTGTCATCATTTTCAACTCTACAGCACTGCTGTATAGAATCATAGAATCATTACAGTTCGAAAGGACCCTCTAGAATCATCAGGGCCAACCTTCATCCCAACATCTCCCTAACCACTAGACCATAGCCTCAAGTGCTACATCTACTTGTTTTTTGAACACCTCCAGGGATGGTGACTCCACCACTTCCCTGGGCAGCCCATTCCAGTGCCTGACCACTCTCAGTGAAGAGCTTCTTCCTAATATCCAATCTAAACCTCCCCTGATGCAACTTGAGGCAATTTCCTCTAGTCCTATCATTAGTAATTTGGGAGAAGAGACCTACACCAGTCTTACTACAACCTCCTTTTAGGTAGTTGTAGAGATCTATAAGGTCTCCTCTCAGTCCCCTCTTCTCTAGACTAAACAACCCCAGTTCCCTCAGTCTTCATAAGGTTGAGATCCTTCATCAGCTTCATTGCCCCTCTCTGCACCCGCTCCAGCACCTTAATGTCCTTCTTATCCCGTGGTGCCCAAAACTGGACATAGTACTCTAGGTGTGGTCTCACGAGTGACGAGTACAGGGGCACGATCACCTCCCTACTCCTGCTGGCCACAGTGTTTCTGATACAGTCCAGGATCCCTCTTGGCCACCTGGGCACACTGCTGGCTCGTGTTCAGTCGGCTGTCAACCAACACCTCCAGGTCCTTTTCTGCCAGGCAGCTCTCCAGCCACTCTTCCCCAAGCCTGTATAGGTATGGGCGACCAAAAGCTGTGGTGTGCCAGTTGCTGTACGCAGGATAAAGCTTTGGAACCTGGACTGCTGCGAGGGACAGTCCACAGCTGAAAGCTACACTTGGTAGCTGGCAGCTTCTGTTTAACTCCCAGGGCCACGCGGTATTGCACACTTAGTGTTGTCTGGCACTAACAGAAAAAATGCCAGAAAGGTGATGTTGTGGGCTGTGGCTGGTTTATGGGCTTCAGGTTCTTCACATCCTGCTCTGAAGGATCAACTCTGAAAGAGTTCTTAATTTTGACATACACGAGCTTTAGGTTTCAGGATAAATAGTAAACAAATATCCAGGTGCACGCCTCCTTTGCTCCACATTATCTGTGGATATAGGAATACCTTCAACCAATATATACAAGGTTCGTTCTTAAAAAAACCACCCTCAGCTGTGTTTTTATGCTGCAACCCATCGACATATTGTTGGAATCCTGTTTGTTGTGGTTTCATGACCCAGTCCACCTCTGGTTTCCAGCAGAGGTGCTGAAGTTACAGTCATTGTAAAAGCAGTCAGAAGGGGTGACTGCCTTATCATCTTTCTTTTTCTTGTACTAATCATGGCTTGCACTAATAATCTTTTTATCAGTTACCCCGAGCTCTCCCTCTGGCTTCTTAATCTCATTACTACTGAAATTTGAGAGACAAAACTGAGCTGCTGTTGTTGGTATTGCTGCTATCAACTTTGTGACAGAAGCCTAAAAGCTAGGAGTGATCTTCAAGTCTTCTGTCCCTCTTGAAGGTGTACACCAACCATGCATTAATTTTATGCATATTTAGAATTTTCCTTTTCCTCTTTGTCCCCAAACTACCAAAAGCCTTATCTGAGCATTCTGTCTTAATTTCTGTAACCTTCCTCCCTTCAAGATGGAGTTACATATGACTGCTAAGCTAGTCTTACATCTGCTCAGCACCTAAATGGGCAAGTTTTTCTCCTGCCTGTTCCCATCCTGTTTCCTTTTCCCTTGTCCCATTCTGCCACCTGCCAGACCCTAGGTTCAGCCTGGCAGAAAGCTCTCTGCTTCTTGTTGCTGGATTAGTTTTCTGCCTTTTTAGTGATTTCAGTAGTCTCTGTCCAACAAGCCCCAGAGCCAGTGCAAAGCGAGAGGCAGCAGCAAAGAATAGGAATGCGGGAAACTGGATGAATATTTTCAGCACTGAGGATTATAAACCCAGCTAGAACTCTGCCATTGAACTTCACCTTGAAGCCTCCATTGACTTAATGGAGCAGTCCTCATAGTGCATAGTTTCTACAGTGTGTTTCCTTGCCTGTCACTTTGGGCACGTTCCTTCCTGATGTGTGTGTCTCATTTCAGCATACAAAGTCTAAGCTTCTTGTCTTCACCCTGAATGCCCTTCAGAGTTCTGCTCCTCTCTTTTATCTTCTCCTGTCTTAACCCATAACCTTCACTTTAACAGTCATGTTTTCATTTTCCACCCACTTGCCTTTTTAAAAATTCAGATATAGAGATGTGTGTGTGTATATATACACACAGATACACACATTTGTTTCGTATTTGCTTCTATATGCAAAGACCCCTCCCCCAGTTCATCAACGAGATGAGAACACTCTCCCCAAAATATGCATCTTTGTATGGAAACACTGAGTAACAAGAACATAGGACAAATGAAATGAACTACTATTTATGCTTTATATGAGGAAAGGGAGCAAAGCTTATTTGGTTTAAATACCCAGTCACCCTCCTCTTTGTGAAATGTGGGCTGTGTTGCATGTATTTGTAGGGCCCATTACACAGTAGAGACCTTATCTGATGATCATACTCTAGCAGAAATATTTCATAACAACAAAAGTAAGTGAAGCAAGTCAAATAAAATAACACCTGTCTTCAGTGCTTGGAAGCAGAAAATCATCAAAAGAAACTGTTTCTGAAGTTCTGCCTTTCTGAAATATTATTTTACATTTTCTTGGGCTTTGTGTATACCCTAGGCAGCAGCAACCTGTGCTGGTGGCAGCAGAGGTGTCCCCATCAGACCTGTTTTCGAAATAGAACTGCTGCAGGAATTCCAGCTGTCACACTGCTCACGATGTGGTCTTTGCTGGCAGTGCTCTGGAGAGTATTTTTAGCTTTCCGTTTCAAGAGAGGTGGTGGTTGTCAAAGAAACGCCTAACTGATGTCTTTTTCCATTGTGTGTTATATGAAACACATTTTTTCAGAGTGTATTGCAGGCCAAAGCACAGGTCGTTGTCAGGAAACTTCAGATGACCACAGAGTTTGAAAAGGAACACTATACTACGAGTACAGAAGAGAAGGTGGGCAGCATGCAGATAAATTCATACTCATTCAGACCTTTGTGACACGGCATAGAAGGAGAAATGTGGGCAAAAGTCAAAGTATGAAAGCTTCCATTAGCAGAGCTTATCTCCAAGGCTGTCAGTACTTCTGGGAAGGGACTGGGTCTTCTTAATAGGTTGGCTAAGTTTCATTGCTATCTTTTGTATATCTCAGTGTAATGTAGTATATGTTATCTAACAGTTGGGATCTTTAGTATGATTTTCACTAGGTAACTGAATGTGTAAGGGGTCAAATATTTCAAAACGTACATCACCTTGTTTCCCTGAACAAGGCAGCAGTAAAGTATCAGTAGGCAGCTGCTCAGCTGGGGGCTCCTGTTCCCTTCTCCCCAATACCCTCCCCTGATGGAGCCTGGTTTTTATTTTCTGGTGCCTGTGTGATGTACTTCTTTGATCTCTCTCTTTTTTATAGCAATTGTGTTGTAGCTATGACAGTTAAGCTTGTAAAAAAAAAAAAGGAAAGTTTGTATAGTCATGTCATATGTGTTGTTAGACCAACTGGTGTAAAACATGGTCAGGTTTTCCAGTATGTAAGTGTTTCAGCAAGTCTGATGCAGATGTCACTGGAAGCCATTATTCCTGGGTTGCTGATACATTTGTCCCAGCAGCAAAACAGAACTAGGATTGTTTCACCCTTCCAGACCTACTCATTCCTCATCCCATCCCTGAATTGACTGTTCCCTCAGAATGGGACTGTACTGTAAAACAAACATCCTGCAGGTCATTTTGAAGTAACCAAAAAAACCCCACCACAATTACAGATTACTTTGTCCTTTTTTTAATTAGCCCATTTGTGGGAGAAGTGATGTTACCAGAGAGCTTTCAGGAGCAGCAGAGGTGTCAGATTGAGACAGAGAGAAAGCATTTGCAGAACAGGGACAAATCAGCAGGAGATGAGATGTTGAGAGAATTGTAGTGAGCATAAACCCAATGTCTCTATTTATTCTGTATTATTTAATAATAAATAGTATAATAATAATATTTTAATATTTTGTAAACTTTTCTTCAGGATTGGTACTGAGATGTGAGACAGAATTATTGTTTTGCAATGTTTGCTTTTTTATTTATTATTCTTGTGAGTTCATTCTAGTATATAGTGGTTGGCAGGTTTCATCCACGTATACTCTACAAGGACCTCTGGTACCCTGCATGATGTGCATCATATACTGGATGTCTAGCTGTAAACTTTAATGGTTGAAGAATTAAGAACATTTCTTGTAGACCTTCTGGGGCTGGATTAGTAGCTTTTGCATTTCTGATTCTGGCAAGATCTGACTGCATTCAGTGCCTCACTTATTTCTTTTGAAAGTTGAAAGGACTGAGGGTTTGCTTGAAAGCTATGAGATTGACTTCTGGAGGAAGATTTGTCAAGGATGACTTTCTTCCCCAATAGGCTGTAATTCTTTTCCATCCAGCAGCCAATTTGAGGCAATATGAGACAGAATTGTCTTGTTAATGGCAGTTTTCTTATTGTACGTGATGTTTCTTACATTTCTCATGCTCAGACATGAAGGTAACATTTATGTCTATCAACTATAGTGATATTTAAGCCAAAGTACCAGTGTAAGGATACATTAAAAGTAGAAACCAAAGTTTACCATAATTTGTTTTCTTCAAAAATTAATTGCTTCCTCCATTTCTACCCAGTTGGAGTCAGTAGCTATCTAAAACGTGTCTAAAATTGCAACCTTCACAGCTGTGCAAACTGTGCAGCAACCAACCGTTTCAGGTGGCCAGAAAGGAAGGCTACTTCAAGAATGGAGACTTTTTTCAGTGTTAAAAAAAGTCATGTTTAAAATTCTTTTGACCCTGCATCATAGCATGAGCAGCTGTCACTACATCTGACTAGGAGCCTGAAGGATTAGAAGGAAAAAACTTCGTTCATTTCAGAAAGGCAAGTTGTTAGAGTGGTTTTAAGCTATTGTGTCTAATGGTGAGGGCTAATTCCTCCTTATCCTCCCTTGGGCTTTATGTCATCCTCTGCTCTCACCCCACCTACCTTTCTGTCTTCATGGTTTTCTCACTTCTGTGGAGGTACTTTTGTTTTTCCTAAAATGCTGTCTCCCAGCACTTATTTACAAAACTCTAACTCTGTCTGCGTTCAGAGCTCTATTGAAAATCCCAGCCCAGCCCTGGCTGACCTGTCCTGCCCTGCGCTGCCACATCTCTGCCCTGTGAGTGCCCCTGGGCGAGGATCCCTCCCACAGAGCAGGACCCACTCATCTCAGCCTGAGTGAGACCAGGACAAAGAGAAGCAATTTTCAATAATAATCATAGTGCACAGAAAATCACCGTATTAAATGTGGCACATGTATCTTTTCAAAGGTGTTTTTAAATGTCATTAAGCAAAATGTATGAGTAGAGGATGTATATTCCTGGTAAAAGTATGTCTTGCATCACACAGAGAAGCCATAGCAGCTCAAGCAAGTGGTTAAAACCATTGTATAGCAGTGAGAAATATGTGTATTGTTATGAAAAAATATTAAAGCGAACTACCCACCTAGGTTCAATCCTTTATGCCTTTTTAAAGTATGTAGCAAGAGTAGTAATGAAACTCTAGTTTTCAACTTCCAGAAAATAGCAGGCTAGAAGGAGGGAATATTAAGTATATATAAAGAATTACAGGCTTGAGAGGGACAAAGTCTGATTCTACAATGTTGAGAGTGACATTGTTTTCTTGGTTTGGTTTTTCTAAGCCATGATAATTTCCTTCCATATATTTCACTAATAATGCCAATAGGTTTATACTGGAGATGAATTTCACTGACTGACTAGAAAGAATGTCTCCTTGACATTTTCTTGTGAAGATTTAGCAAAAGTGATTTGTTTAAGTTTAAACTTGCAGCTTGGACACTACTGCTATTCCTGCTGCTGGAGTCAGATAGTGAAGCTGGCTTTATAAGAGTGGACCATACTCAAAAGTGAATTCTTTTTGATTGGTCAGCAAAATAAAATGCAAAACCTTAAAAAATTCAGACACACTGTAAGTAACTTAAGATTCCTAGTTGTCTTCCAGTGCTGTAGTAACAACATGCTAACATTAATAACATTGACAGTTTGTAGTAGCAGAAGGTGTTAATGCTCAAAAATACTTATGGATTAAGTTTTCCAGTAGTTGACTAGCAATTTGGTCACTGTACTTCCTTAAGTCCTGTATTTAATAATATACATATATTAAAATCAGTACTTTCACATTGTACCACATTATTGACATTTTCTTTTCTCTGAGCTGTTGATCACTAAAGATGTGGACATGCAGTGCTCACCTAGTCAAATCTTACAGAGACTCCCTGCCAACGCAAAGAGGCATTTTAGGCTGAGTGAAGTCTTCCAGGACAGAAACACTAAATAATTGATCTGCTCATCCATCTCAGTGAACTGTCATGCTCCACTTCACTTGTCTGTGGTTGACTGACTTTCGTGTAAAATGATGGCTGGAGCCAGTGAGCAGACACCGGGTAGGGAGTCCAGAGGAGGCAGTGGCAGTACCTACCTCAACATGGACACGAGGTGTAACTGTCCTTGGTCCATAAGGTATTTTTACACAGCCTATGTGCTCACAATCACTAAAGGCAGGAAAGCCCATTTGATAGATCAAGAAATGCCTACTTTTTAATTTTACCTGCAAGCCAGAACAATTCTATTTAACAATCAAGACATAAGTATTGTGTAACAAACCAAACAGTAAATTTGCTTTAGCGTCTCACCTAGCTCTACACGGTATTTTAAAAGTTCTTCATTGGTTTTTTTCTAAACTTTGAGTGAGGTCTTGTGCTGCTCTTGGAGCAGCAGCCAGCCTGTCAAAGTAGCAGGCAGCAGTTGAACTCAGGCTGGCAGGGCCCAGCAAGCAATGTTCCTGCTGTTGGTGTGTTCACCAGTGTCATTCCACGGGGTTTGTTTCTGGAATGCAAAAAACCAATGGTGCTTATTCACTACTGGAGATTATATTTGCAACGTGGATGAAGGGAGCAGCTGGTGCTTGCCTAGGTCCCTGTAAAATTTATTGGTGAGGGAGTGGCAGTGAAAAACGAGTTTTGTGCAGAAGATTTGTTTCAAAGAGTCCATACGTGTCTGCAACGCTTCCTTTAGGAAAATATTTGTATCCACCTACACTCATAGAAAATTGCCTTAATGTCAAATTACTGTAAGTTTTGCATGTTTGTTTTAACCAAATGGTGCAGTGTTCTCCAGAACTAATGTAAAGGGTTATGCTGAGATATATGGGGATCAGTACTGAGTATTCTTGCGCGTAATGATGACATGGGGCTGGCTTATCAGCAACACGGAGCACCACAGCTACCTCCACCCTCCCTTCAGCTATGTATTTCAGAGAAGGTATGTCTTCATACTGAGATATCTATATCAGGACAGAACCTTATAGACACTTAGTGTAGCTGAAGTCACCTGGAACTGGTCACCTTGGATCTGCATAAGCATTTTATAACAGGAATGATATCTTGATAGGAAAGCCTGAGTTCTCTGCAGTGAAGGCAAAGCATGGGAGTGATTATGCAGTACAATAATTGGCATTTAATGATTTTGTTTCAAGAAAATGCATTCTCTGGACGTATCTGCTCAGACTTTTTTGTAAACCATAGTAAGCTGCCAACTGCATTTGAAGATCTTGTCCTTCGATTCAAGTCTTTCAGAGCAAGCATTTCTTGAGAGCTCCCAACTCATTACAGAACTGTGAGGTTACATAAATATGCAGGAAAACAAAAAGAAGGCCAAACAAAATTTATGCTTACTGTATCTTTGACTGATTTGATTCCAGTAACCATGTCTTGGAAGCAGAGTCTTGTGATTTTTACCAGTGGGAAATCTATACCTTCTCAGTGCAGTGCTTTCATCCTGATCTGCAAGTGTTGGTGATGTAACTTTGAGGGAGAAAAGCCTAAAGCAGTACACATAAAGCATATCATTTTTAATTACATATTTTAGTGTCTTTTGAGAATTTTCAAGCAGATTAATTTACAAATAATCAGGAAAGACAAAATACATTCTCTACTTGTGAAGTTATTGGACTTGCTGCTTACAAATTTATCACTATATAGGTACTGGTTATATCTAATGTAGCATATACACTCGATGGGCTGTCTCAAGACACTAGAAATGACTTAATAATTCCTCATGGTAAACAAACATTAGAAAAAAGAGATATTAGAGAAGGAAATATAGACACTTTGGATTGGAGTCAAGTTAAGGGAAAGAAAGAAAAGCTTAAACCGTAAGACTACAATTAATTGCTCAGTTGAGCTAAGTGAAAGAATCAAATCTTAGAAGTGGAATGTTTGTCCGTGTTACTTGTTTTACATTATAAATGTAAATATGTCAATTGGCGGTGATGTGTAAGGGGGTAGGGTGGGTGGGGAGGAGATTTCACCATCGGACAAGGATGGACAGGAGGCAGGTTCAGGCAGCTGCCGTAGCTGGACACAGAAGAAGAATAGCACTGAGAAGAAATACTTCTAAAATAACACATATTTTATGAAGTGTGGCTTTTACCCAAGGATTGCTCATCTGGAAGAAGGGCCTATGAGATTAATTTCTCTGTGCTAATGTTTTATGAGGAAAAAACCCCAAACAAACCCAATAGTCATTAACCACTAAGTTATCATATATGTGAAACTGAGAAATCTGTCAGCGCTAGTGGAGTGCTCCAGATTTACACTAATGTCGCTGTGCTTGCAGTCGGGCTGCATACTTGTCTAAACTTATGTTAATTAATCAAGAATTTTGCTTGAGATTGTATTTATTGGTGATGCTTTTACTACTATATGGAATATTGTTTTTTATTTCCCAGTGGGAGAGGGGAAAGCTCTGCCTAATTTATTTAGCAGCCCATTCAGTGTATAGTTAATGTTCAGGTTCTTTGTTTTTCCTTTTATTGAAAATGAAAGTAGTACAAGCTACAAATATTTGATATGCTATTTTTTATTTATAGAAATAATGTCTAAAGTTATGTTATCTGGAAGACATTAGGAATGGAAAACAGGAGGTGGTTCTTTTTCAGAGCCTCGGTACTCCTTCTCCCAGCCCTTTGGTCAATATGGACTTTCGTTGATGCCTTTCTGTGCTAAGTTAAGAGCATTTATCTTGTTTCATTCCAGCTTTTCTGCTGTCTTTTATGCTTTTCCTAAAACATCTCCACAATGCCATATCCCTCATCTCCCTCCTACACCCTTCCTCACCACCACCTACATTGTTAAATTTCCAACCAGTGCAACACTTGCCTGAGATAGCAGCTTTTTCTCATTTTGGCTACTTTGTTCCTAAAAGGAACTTAAAAACTTCTTATTTTTATCCTGAATGGAGACTGCTGTATTACCCATGCTCTGCTTCAGTCAGGTTTCTTTAAACCTTCAGAGTATTAACAGAAAGATGGTATTTTTTAGGGAGTTCCTAAGAAATTTTTTGATCAGTGATCATCAACTACTCTTGTGTTTAGCAGAAAAGATGCAGCTGAGAATACATGCAACCCCAAACCATCCCTGCTGGGTCCCTTAGCCAATACCTTCCCCTGCTATGCAGTCTCCTGTGCTTATGATGTTGGAGAACCTGGTCTGGGCAGAGGGAAGCTGGGGGGCAGAAAGCAGCTTTGTCAAGCCCCCCATCAGCAGCTGAGTACCTGGTCCCAACCTCGGCTACCCGGGCTGACGCAGCATCCACTGAAGCTATTTTTGTTGCCTTTAAACGAGTAGTACCGGGGCTTGTTAGTCCACCCCACATTCCTTACAGTGTCAGCTGTTGCTACTGGTCATGAGTACACAGGAATATCATAAAGACATAATCCTGCCCAATTCAGAGGAGCCTTCTGTTGGAAAAAGAGTGAAAGATTGTTTCTCTTCACCCCTAAGGACCTTGCCATTCATTCAATCAGGTGCCAGCAGCAGGTCTCTGAAATGTATGCCTGGTGTCTTGGTCCTTTTTGGAAGTGCATGGCTGTGTAGCAAAAGCAGGAGGCAAAACATATGACTTTACAGGAAAAACAAGAAAAATTATAATAAAAAGGAGGAGCTCAGAAAATCTAGGGATAAAGGAATATTTTTTTTTTTCTTGCACTGTTCATTTACAAATTCATCAGAGTAAAATTTACAGCAAACTGCAGTAAGGCTGGCAAATAATGATGACAGAGGAGAAATTAAGTCTGGTTGTACAACACAGAGGGGTTAAAATAATCTTTTAGAAGGACTCAAGGTGAGCTGGGATATTAAAAGTATGATGGAAATATTTTCCTGATATTAAAAACTTACAAAGGTGAAACCCTTTTTAAATAAGCCTGTTTGCTGATGTGGAAAATGGGCAGTAGAGAAGCCAACGATACTTGAGAAACAGAAAGAAAAGCCAGCCAGCTAAAGAAACTATACAACCATCTGTAACAAGAAAAGTGTACACATGGCATCCTTCTTTAGAAACAAATCCCCACAGAGATACAATTTGCAATTAGATTCAGAAGAGGTTTAGTTTCAACTCGTTTTTAAAACTACTATATACAGTAGGTCATTTATATTTGACAAGGGTCTATCAGAGGATTTAAAATGTGTGCATAGAATTACAAAAGTTTAGACAGCTCAGGAGACAGGAGCTGCTTTGTTTCTTGCTTTCATCTCTCTAGTTAGTGAGATGATTTCAGCATCTTTTTCAAGGAACGGGAAGGCAGCTCCTCACAATCATATCCAATCACAGCAAAACTTGTATTTTATTTTACAAAACAGCCAGGTAATATTGTAAAGGTAAAGTCTGTAGTAAATCTCTGAAGTTTAAAGAGCTGATTGATGTCAGACTTTTTCATAGAGTAACAGGAAGAAATAGCATGATAAAAATACAAACAAAAATGTTGCAAGGTAACAAATTTGACAAGGAGACGTAGCTGAATATAGGGTCTTTTAAATTTATTTATGTTAGGTTCACTAGATTTTAAGCCCTTCGGCTTCTTCCTAGAGCCATGCTCCTCTGAAATGGCTCAGGAAAGCAGATGAGCAGAGGCCAGGATCAGCTCCAGCCCCACCAGGACTATGTCTGAGCTTCCTCAGCCCTGAGAAGACCCAGAGACATCCCTTAACCCTACCCTGCAGAAGAGACACTGTGAGAGCATTGCAGCATCCTGGGGGAAACCTGTCCAGGTGAGGTGGCACAAAGGGTAGGAATGGGTCTGGGAGAGCAGGCAACAGAACACAGCTTCATCACCCGTTAGGAGGGCCTTCAGATAAAATCAGGGGAGGCAACAGCAGCAGCTAGAGCCAGAGTGACGGGCTCCATGAAGAGATAATGGCTGAGGGGAGGAAGAGGAGTTCAGCAGCCAGGTGCCAGCTGGAGCCATGTGGGTGAAGGAGGGGGTGGGGGTGTCCCAGAGCTCTGCTCTGAGGCAGCTGTTCTGGTAACGCTGAGCATTTGTCACAGCATCTGGTGGCAATGATCCTGTCACCACTTCGTGTGCTCATGCCTTGCTGCTGGGTGTGAGCTGATAGCATTGCTCCTACAAAGGAAACCAAGGGGCTTGGAAAGCCTGACTTGCAATCCCATTTTACTGTAGCTCTGTTAATGACTGTGATCTGCAGTAGGCTACTGCATTCCTAGAAATGTGCTGTTGCAAACAAACGTGTG
Organism: Brachypteracias leptosomus; assembly: GCA_013401335.1. Taxonomy (NCBI): domain Eukaryota; kingdom Metazoa; phylum Chordata; class Aves; order Coraciiformes; family Brachypteraciidae; genus Brachypteracias; species Brachypteracias leptosomus. The sequence goes on from VYZX01017684.1 coordinate 22,235, forward strand.
GTTATAAACTGGGCCAATTCCTGCATTTGTTTTCCTCAATGAGATTGACAGTATTTTCTTGAATAAGAGGCAGCCTTATCCCCACAGGCTAAACTTTAGTCCTCTGAGAGATAAACACAAGCTCTGTTAAAGGACTGAATATAAAAACAGCCAAGGATTTCACCTCCTGGGCCCTGGAGCAGAAGGTCACTGGACTGATACTGGGTATGAGATGTGCGGTCTTAGCTGTGAAGTTTGCATGTATAAATAACACAGTAACTGTGACCATGCCCTGAGGATCTTTTTTCTACAGTATTCCCAGTGTTTTATGAACACTAATCCAGACTGTTAATCAGATTGCTTTGGGGGACAAAATGAATTGAAAAATGCAGGATTTGCTGATGAGAATGACAGCAGATTTGCTAATTTGGAACAGCCTGAAGGTTTTACTTTTTACTAGAAGGTCCTTTTCATGCTGTAGCACTGGGAGATATGGAACATGGAAATATGTAATATCACATCAGTCAGATAAATATTTAATATGGTGCTGGAAGCTGAGAAGAAGTACCATGTGGAGATTCACACTAAAAATACTCTTTCTTCTGTAGTCTTTCCCAAAAACATCTGCTACTAGTTCTGGAGTTATGATAGTGAGCTAGTTGGATATTGGTTCTTGACGAAGTATGTCTGGTTTTATGTTCTTATACATATGTATTGGCTTAGTCCTGCTTGTTACAGCAGTATATTTCCAAAATGCTTATGAGTTAAAAAATGAAGAAAGAACAAAATGTGTGGATTGGAGGACAATGAGAATCCAGCATAAAAGTGCTATTTAAATGATAATATAAAAGATGCATGTAACACAATAATGAATAAAACTAGGTCATCGAAGATGCTTTTTGACCATGAAATATTCTTTTATTGCTTCTTGCATTTGACTCTAGTTGGTATTATGTGTTATCTTCTATCTTGGGCCACACTCTGTTTGCAGGTTTCTGGTATTAACCTGATAAACAAGTATTCTGATTGCATTGTGGATCCTGAGATGGTGTAGCTGGGAACAGAATTGCACCCCAAGTTAGTTTTGAATTAGCCAGTCTAGAACTAATAACATTTGCGCATTTTCAGTGGAGAAAACATAACAGATTACAGCTATTGATGAGATTCAGCTGATGAGAAAGATGCTCAGTTTAGATATGACTTCTAAATATGGAAACATGGATAACTGTCAGCATGTACATTTATGTGTAATACATATTTATGGCAGTTCCATAAATTTATATTGCTTTATTAAAGCAAAAATACCAACTTATGTTATGGCTTGCTAATACGTGTGATAATCACTTTTTCAGAATTTCCTGTGTATTGCTTTGTTTCCCCAGGCAAAAAAGGATAAAGAGGGTGGAATTTATCTGCAGTGATATCACTCAACACACACATTAAACCATTTCCGCTAATACAATATAGCAGATTTATTATTCCACAAAGCTGATTTATTTGGTTCTGGAAAGCTCATCTCAGGTAAGGATGTCCTGTGGGAATTTGGCTCTCGGGTACCATTGATGCTTTGCTACCTGCTGTGCCTGATAGAGCTGGGAAAAAGGAGCAGAGCCACTCAGAACTGCTCAGGGGAGATGCCCTCCTAGGAGGTGCTCCCAAGCACCTTTTGGGTTCACAGCACTGGGAGACACTCCCAGAGCACAAAGGGAAAAGGCAATTCAGAAAATAACCTCAAGATTAGAGAGATATAAAAATGATACTCACACCGCCTTTCCAATCTCTGACTTGCGCTCTCTAGTTTTGCTACACCCAGCAAACTGGCCCACTGCTATGCTTTGGAAAAAGCCTTATTACAAGCTGAGGCAGGTTAGTTTAGGCAACACTCTCTCTAAAGAGTCATTGCCTTCAGACGCCCATGCACACACCTACTTCTTTGTCCATAGATAATTAGATGTAAATTAGATTATTCTGAATCCTAATTATGACATAAATTTCCTAGATTTGAATTAAGTTGTGTGTCAATATTATATTTGGAAATGGGTTAATTATTTTTGAGTTTAAACAAAGGCCTGTGAGAGGCTGATTTCACTGACAACTCATTTCTACAGTTCTCTTTTTCATCCACACCTGCTATGCCTTCTTGTAACACTTACTGGAGTAGGAGCTGCTTCCCCAGAGTTTGGAAAGCTCCCAGTGCAGTGGGGCTGCTAATCTTGATCAGAGCCCATAGGCACTAATGTCTGCAAGGTGGGAGGTAGCTGAGGTAAGGACTGGGAGGAAAGCAGGACACTTTATGAACCCTCCCTGTCTTGTGTGCCAGCCATTCCCACGAGACCCAGGGCCACCCTATCACCTCTTCTCATTTTCCCTACCTCAATAGTCCCCTCAAATTAGAGACATTTTATGTACTTCAAATTAGTCATAATACTTTGATGGTTGGTATCACATTGTGGAAAAGGTTATCCTGTTCTTCCTGATAATGGAAGAGTATCTTCCCTTTCATTCACATTGAGGAGGCACCATTTTTAGTGTAATAAACGAAAAGGGGATGATCTTGGAGATTACAGCTCGTAAAATAGATCTCTGTCTCTGCCAGTGACTCACTCCATGGCTCTAAATACCCCTCAGACTTCAGCTTCCTCCTCTATCAAAAGGGGAGATGAATACTTACTTGCATTTGACTGCAGCGATGTTGCAAGACTTAATTACCCAGGTTTGTTGAGGGCTCTGAATAGCTGGTGGCTTGGCTTGTCAACGTATTAACCTTGGGACCCTCTTCAGAAGTGAATGGGACATGTGAAATCCCCTGGGTTTGTTTTTCTGCCTTGGCCAGCCTCGGTGCACAGATGAAGCTTGGTTGAGTCTTTAGATGTCTAAGTAGGTGGACAGAAACTTGGTGGTTTCAGAAGGGAGGGTCACATCCCATCTGCTCCTAGGCATGCCTGTTCCAGGTTTCCTCTGAGGCCACATTAGAGAGGGTGCTACGAGTGGCTGCCTCCTTAGCCTCAGGTTACATCTGCCCGCTCTACAACTACATTTTCTCATCTTCTGTTTTGTTAACACGACAGCTCATTGGTGGAGGCTATTAAGAAATTATGGCTCCTCTGGCAGGACTCTGGTAGCAGCTGTACCAGCAGAGAGCTGCTTAAATTTATAAAAACAGACCAGAGAAGAGTGACATCAGACAGGAAAATCTTCCATACTAGTGACCAACATCTTTTGAAATATGAATTTTTTTCAACCCCATTTCTTTCTTTTTTTTTTTTTTTAATGAGGCTGCTCACCAATATCCATGGGTGTGGCTTGTTCTGAGCTTCCTCTTCCTTGGGCAGGAGCAACCCTTGGGGAAAACTTCCTTGCTCAGAGCTGGAGGCTTGGGCAGGCTACAGAAGGAGGAAGACTCACCTCTATGAGCTTGTCCTACCATGCCGCAGTCAAGTTTCATACACCTAAGCTGTAAAATGGTTCTTGCTGAACTATTATGCCCAAACATTGACAATTCTTCCTACAGATGTACCGGAAAGGAGCTAGAGATCTGGGTTGTGGATAGGGCTATAGACCTTGGCGTTTCTTCATATTTCCATCACACAAGAGTCTATCTACTGTTCTTATTAGCTCATATTTCACATAGCCTATGCATTTCACGTGTTCTGTGCAGTCTGTATATGCAGCTTGTACATTGCTCGCAGCTATGGTGTTGTTCATTAGCACAAGAAAGGTTAAAGTCAGGCTCATTTGCAGAGCAGGTGGAGTTAAGTCTGTGCGAGTTACAGAGGCTTTCAGGAGCTTTAAGTTTGTGGTCCATGGACCTCTGAAGTGCTCTGACTACTAAGTAGCAAGTTAAAAATATCACTTATTGTCAATAGGCTTCAAATTTTTATGGAATAGTCAAAAGACCCACTGGTCTACATACAGAAAAGGAATGAAACCACTAAACATGAGTCACTCTGAAGAACTGTGGGTATCACACTATCAAACACAGTTGGTCCACAAAGAGAAACACCAAACCAAGGTGAAACAGATACAAACTAAAATTAATCTTTCTGTAGTTAAGCTCATGTAATTTCGTGGTCATTGAATTACAGAATAGAAAGAAATGAGAGAAATGCCTGGGGGCAAAGTATAATTTTTGTGATAAGCAATTTGGGAATAGGAATAACAAAAATAAAGTTAGTTTGTCCACCTAAGCATAGGTTGAAAAAATTAGATTTATTGCCTATTACATACATTTTGACAAAGTTAAAAGTATATACACATAATTAGCTGTCTTGGAGGTTTTATTTAAGCGACAATAATGAGACCTCCTATCTTGTAATGTTCCTTTTACGTTGTAACAGCATGTCTGTACTTGAAAACTGTTAACAGTTTAGTTGAAAAATCTTGCTATGATTGGCCACCTTTTTATAAGATGCAATCTGATATCCACTTTAAACATCTAGATAAATATTAACCACACACATGCAGTAAATCAATATTGGTTTGTTGGTTTTTCTTTCACTTTGTGACTGGCTTGCCACAGGTAAGTCACTAGACCCTTCTTACCTATCTTTAAAATATACCTTCTCTCAACAAATCACAAAACAAAGACTTTATAGGGTGCCCTGGCAGTTCCTCCAAGGTGCAGTGCTGTGTGGCACACATGAACCCAGCTGCTGTGAAAGAGCAGAATAGGTTTTATTCCCCTGGACCAATCATCATTACTCAATTTTAGTTTTACAAAGACTGCAATACTATTGCCACTACCTCTCTTCCCTCATCCCCAGCAGGCTGCCATTTATCTCTACTTTGCTGAAAATGAACTTTCCATTTCCACCTTCCCCATATTGCCTCAATACTGTTGGGCTGCCCCCAGCCACCCTCCGCCCCTGAGCTCACTCACAGGCAGAGGTTGTGGTGGGCAGTTGCACAGTTTCAAGCTCCTCAAGCTGGGAAACTTTGCCAGAGTGAATCACTTTGCTTTCTTATTACTGCAGTTAGAAGCAAGCTGAAACTTGCCATTCACAAGGTAACTTTCATTTTGTTCCCCGCATTGTTTCTTTGCCCTCGGCTTCCAGAGCTGAGATTTTTTTTCTCTTCTGCCAGCTCCACTTGGATCCAAAAATGGGCTGAGTGAAGTAGCTACTCATCTTTTAAACTAACTTGAAAGCTGCCTGAATTTAGGTTACTGCTTAGGATATTTACTATTTGCAGTTATCTATATTTTAAACTCACTGGACTCTTCTGGTTGACATGAAGAGTCAAGTTCATGTGCTGTGGGTTATTCCACAGTCTGATGAGAAACTGGTGATGAAATCAGGTGTGTCTGTGGCACAGTCCTGTTTATTTATAATCAAAGTCTTGTTTTCCTTTAGTATAGGGCAGATCTTAAGCAGCAGCAGTTTCTCAGATCTAAATCTTATTTCAGGCTCACTTAAGTCTGTTTATGAGGCTTTTTCTCAGGGATATACATTTTTACATTCTTCTATTACTTGTTCTCTCGGCTTCATGAACTTCCCATCCCTTTGTTAGACAAATCAGATATCACAAAACAGTATTAAGGAAACTAATCCTTTTATACAGGTCTCTGTTTTGGGTGGTGACATAAATAATGGAAGCTGATGGTCACAAAGTGACTTCTTTGTATTTAGCCCACTTGATTACAGATGTTAACAGAGTCAAATAGGAAATTATTGCAGTGTCAGGGAGAGATGGGAGCAGACAAACAGGGAAGAAAGGGAGTCCAAAATCTGTGTCCATGTTCCTTTTGGCAGAAGAGTTTTGGTCAGAGAGACATCAAGAGGAAGAAGAAAACTGATCCTATCAGCCTCAGGGATTACTGTTGTTCTCTGGATTGCAGGAGAAAAAAGAGATACTTGAGATAATAGGTTGGGATTTGGGGCAGGGAGGTGTTCTGCAATATTTTCTCAAGGACAGCCGTGCTTTACCAGGTCTCTTTAATCATCAAGTGAGCATAAAACAGAGAAAAGCTTCCATAAAATGACTATTGAGAAAGTCAGTGCTGGTGGAAGTTGGAATCGTGGACAGGATTAGGCAGCTCCAGGAATGAAGCACTGGAGTCCAGAGGAACGTCTGCCCCCAGGGAGGGCAGGACTGCCTGGATGTGTTACTTACTCCCTGGTAGGCAGTGTAATCCTCAGAGCAGATATTCAAATATGAATATGAGCCTGAGCCTCGTGACCTGGTGACAGTGAGCCAAATTTTCCTGCAGTATGAAGACACATCAGGCTCATAATGGACCCATTCCATTCCACTGCAGACAGTAGAGCTCAGATGGAAATGTTGTATTACTGTGCAAACTACCCCAAAGGGTATTGGGCTGAAGGCTTTGTCCCAGGCGTACCTTTACGGAAAATGACCGCTAGTATTGTCAGCCATGACTGATGAAACCAGTACCTCTGAAATGTCTTATATTTCACACAAGAAAAGCTTTGACTGACAATCCCAAATAGAGCCAATGGCTAGGTGTTGACCAGTGGAAGTTACAGCGCACAGTAACAATACATTCTCCTCCTGTCCTTACATAAAGTCCACAGAGTTCAACAAAAATACACTTAATTTCATGTATTTGTTTTAGGGTTTCACTACAATTATTAAAATTGTGTTTTATTAAATAGGGCTTTAAATAACTATCATGTCTCTGGTTAGTAAAATGACACAATATGCATTTTTTCCTGAGCATTTCCAGAGTCCATATATACTAAAAAACATGTATTTGCCCCCAAGAAAGTACAGCATAGGACTGTTCAGAGCTGAGTGTGTTTGTGCAGTGTTCTCCAATAACAAATTAATGGCTTCCCTGGTTTGATGCATAAGAAATCTTGTTCATTTGCTTACTTGTGGTATCAAAGATACATTGAATAATTTTGCATACCTGGAAGTGCTGACTCTACAGCAGAAGAGTCAGACACCAGCAAAATGATGCTGTTAGTCCTTATGCCTATTATAGTACCTGTTCTGTGAAAAGAAAACTTTGTCTTGTCATTAGGGCTGCAAAACAAGTGTGCTGACAATTATTAAATCAAAACTCCCCCATCAAACCAGCAACAGTGTTTTACAGGGAGTTAGTGTAGGTATGAAGGACTACACAAGCAAAATCTAGAGCCACATCTTCCACGTCTGATAAGTCTGGCACCTTTTACCATCACTAAAATTACCTTTAGCCTCCCACACACTAAGACAGTGCTTTACAATTAGTTTCACTGGCACCAGTGAGAAAAGTCTCTGGATGATGCCGACAACTGCAGCTGAGTTTATCCTTCAGTATTTACAGAGACAAGGGTCAAATCCTGCCTGCTTTCACCTCTGCAGCCTCAGGGAAGGCCTTTGCTCAGCCTGTGCATTCAGATACTTGGTTTTGTGTCCTTTCTGGGATTAAAGGGGACTTTACCTTTTCTTTAGTGGATGAAGAAATCTGAGACCAAGGGGGACTGTGGTTTGCTGCAGGGATGGTTACTTCTCAGCTCTGGTGTTGCAAAAAACATTCTAAGAGGAGAAAACTGCCAAAGTAGAAAAAGGCTGTGTTCAAGAAGATGAACACAAAGAGAAATCATGGTAGAGATGGGAAGAGAGAGATGCAAGGTTAGTGAAAAGAAGCTCCTTCAAGGGTTTTATGTAGACAGCTCTCACATCCTTCAGTTGAGGGTGTGTTTGTCTCTGCACTAGGGATGAAAAGATGTTTTTAGTAAGCAGCTGTAAATTATTGAAGATATCAAGGATCAGTATATGTAAAGACGAAATGCAAAAATAGAAAAAGAAAGGAATATCAATATTACATAAGCATTTCAGAAAATCTGAAAAAAGTCAAAGGGAATATATGAAATTAAGATCTGATGAAACAAAGAAACATGCAACTAGGGTTAGAAAAAGTCATCATATCCTAAAAGCTTGAGACACTACAAAAGGCAAGGAAGTATATTCATTGCATAAGAATTAAGAATGCAAGATAGTGTGAATATGAAGCCATACTGTAAAGATGGGCAGAATATATAAAATTTTTTTAGGATTAACCACGAAAATCCAAAGCTGCAGTCACTACAAGAGAAAAACAAGTTCAGATAATTGCTCTGTGCAAAACAGAGTGCCTGGAAGTACAGGAAAAGGCTGAGATCTACACATGCTGGTTGTTTCTTGTCTGAAAAAAGCCTTAACTAGGTGAATCAGAAGAAAAGTTTGAAAATGGAGAGAAGATCACACTGAAATTTCTCAGAAAAAAAATCACTCCCTGCACACATCTTTCTGGTGAGACTGTTTATTTACCAGGCTGCGAAAATGATACTGGACAAGCAGTAGGCCTTGTGGCAGGCATATAATTCAAAGTAGACATTAGGAGGTTAAGTACTGACATAAATCACATAGAATCATAGAATCATTTAGGTTGGAAAAGACCTTTAAAATCATCTAGTCCAACCATAAACCTAACACTGCCAAGTCCACCACTAAACCATGTCCCTAAGTGCCACATCTACACATCTTTGAAATACTTCCAGGGATGGCGATGCAACCACTTCCCTGGGCAGCCTATTCCAGTGCTTGACAACCCTTCCAGTGAAGAAATTTTTCCTAATATCCAATCTAAACCTACCCCAGCACAACTTGAGGCTCATGCATAACACAAGTCATACATAATGTATGAGCAGTTGCACTGGCTTATGATTTTGCCCATGCACATATAGAGGCATTCAAATTAACTAGTTTGTTGTGAATTTTAAAAATCATGTGACTGAGCTGAGTGTATTCAGTTAGCTTTTTGTTGTTGTTTTAAAGATATCAAATTATGTGGTAAATCATAACATAACTGGGAAATAATAAACATAAATGTTTGCTGATTTTTTGATATCTCCTACGTGCTCAAGCACAGTTAAGGACCTCAGTGTGTGAAAACATGCAGAGATACTCTCTTCCTTGGATGAATACACTGTAAAAACATTTAAGTCCCTTACAGAACATTTCTAATAGAAAAAAAAGATATTTTCCAAATTCTCTGTTTACCATTATTCACTCAGAAAAGAATAGAGCAAACCCTACAGAATAGGCAACGGCAGAGGTCAAAGATACACTAACAAAATATGCTAAAAGGTCCTACTCTATCTAAACCAGGCTGAGATCTACAGATGGTAGGTGGTGAAAATTTAGTGTTCCAGAAAATTTGTATAGATAGATTTGGATAGATGACTCTCAAGCATTTTTAACACCTTCTCTTTTGCTGGAACCATGCAGTTAAAAGTTGTGGGGAAAGCTCCAGCCCAACCAGAGTGTGGGTAATGGCTACCTGTACCGCTGAAATGAGCAGGGCTAAATATCAAAGCTATTAATCTTGGAAGACAAAACCAGACAGTCCTCACAGATAGGAGGATGAGTCATGGAACAGGCAGCCCAAAACTGTAGCTGGCGACCGCTCTCTGGCCTGCAGTGGACAAGGACAACTCAGCAACAGGAAAAGCAGCTCTTGGACTTCTAGGGTTTATTGGTCAGTATTTTGGAGTACATTGACCATTTCAGGTTGCCTTCGGACATAGTGATCTAAACTGCAGTGATTCAGAGCGTGTCATCTGGCCATCTGCAACGTGAGGTCAGCAACCTCCAGAAGCGAGGCGGAGAAAACCCCCGAGCAGGGTAAACTGTTTTTCTCCAGCTTTAATGTACCGGTGCCCATTGCAGCTGCACTTTGCAACAGTAAGAACTGGAAAACATGGACTCTGTCCACATCCCTGCTCAGTAGTTTTAGATTTTAAAATCTATTTCAGGTGGAATAAGTATGAAGAAAGCACCATTCAGTGTGCTCTCATTTTGAGCTGTGAGCTGGAGTAGGTACTGGATTCTGTAGTGAAAAAAATCAGAAACTTCAGCAGCATATTGATAAATCTTGCAAGGAAGAAAATGCATTTGCAAAACCATGTGCCAAATGAATTGCCTCTATTTATCATGTTATCAGTTTAATGTGTTAGCAAGAAATTGGTTTCCCTTATAGAAAATAGGTGTTTGACCCTGGAAGATTTTAATTATTTGCCTCTTCCAAGAGTTTATATGTAATTAAAGTCTTTGTTGGCTTCCCTGGATTTCAGGTGAGGTTGTACAATTGCAATTTCTGTGGTGTCAGAAATACAGCCAATGTTTCATTCCTTGAAAGTGGTTATAGTTTCTTTGGTTATAATGCAAATGCATACGAATATTCCATCTTTTATTTCCATTGTCTTTCTGTATTAAACAATATCCTGCACTAGTGATTCACTGCACTTAAACTTATCAACTTGTGATATAATTTAAGTTCTGAATAACTTATTAGCAGGGAATGTGGGGTTTGGGGTTTTTTTTCCAAAAGAGAAAATAAACTGTAGAAAATATTATTGAGACATCTAGAATGCACATTTATCTCCATATGAGGAAATAGCTATTAAACCTGGGATAAACTGAAATCCTAGAACAGATGCCATGATGGATGTAACTGCAGTGTCAGCTGGATTAGTGTGGAGCCACAGTGTGAACTTCTGGCAAATTAGAAGGCTCCTTGAGCTGGTAATTCCCCAGCAGCAGGAAGATCGGTAGAGCTAATCTTGTCTGTCTGATCTATTTGTCTTGGTTTGGGTGTGTGAGTTAATCTGCTCTAAATTCTGTTCTCAAATCTAAACACACAGCCCCTGCAGAAGGCAGGAAGACCTGTGCTCAGGTATCCTCCTGAAGAAGACCATTCTGTACTTTTAACTTGTGAGAAATCCTGCTTTTTAAATACGCTGCTGCTTCCTTGAGTCCTGGAATGTCAGTTGCTGAAGGGCCTGTATTGAGGATGTCTTTTTGCTCAGTGAAACAAGATGAGACCTGAATGAAGACTTTTTTTGGCATTGAGCAGTGGCTTTTAAGCTGCTCTGCTGCTGGTCTCCACAGAGACGCTCCTGTGGCACGCTGTAGTCCATGTGTTAGCATAGTCAACAACAGATTAAAAAACAAAAGGTGATCTTATCAAGTGATTTTATTGCCACTGATTTCAGCTCTTCTTGCCTGTTGCACCTTGATGGAGTTGATGTCCTACTTGTGCCAAGGCTAGTTAGTCAGCTTTGTATTGGAGAAGACAACTTGTTTTCGATTACGGATGTTAAATCTTTGCAGACCAGCTTAAGCTGCTGGGCTTCTTCTGTGAAGAAATAAAACATCCTTATGCTGTAAAACACTACAGTGAATTTTGGAAAACTTGTTCATTTACTATCATCATCTTTTCAGTCTTGAATAAAATAGATTACTGGCAGAATGTGACAACCTGTTATGTGTTTTAGCTCATGGGGATTCTCCTATTTCATTTGAGTCTTCTTACTGATTTCAGCAGCTGCAAATACTTTTAAGGAAGACAAGAGGAGGGAAGGCAATAAAAAGATGTGAGATGAAAGGAGAAGTGAGATTGGGCATGAAAAAGAGAACAAAACAGAGAAAGAGGAGAAGAAAGGAGATTTTGAGGTTCATGAAAGGAAAATAGGAGAAAGCAGAGAGTGAAACAGATCATGCGTCACCTCTCCCTGATTTGTTTTTTCTTATTTTATCAGTCAGCCAAGAACAATCTTAAAAGCAGTGTCTGAATCTCAGTGGTTTGCTTTTGCCCTATTTCTCTTCAAAAGGAGCTACAGATGCTTGTAAGTACTTGAGTCTGGACATAGAATGTATCTGGAATTTTTTGGAAGTTGTCAGAGAGTAGTTTTGCAGCCACAGTAAAGGTGACTCTGTGTATCCTGGTCACACTCTTTACAAGAATTGTGCAATTCATTCTCTGGTGGTCCTTCATGCTTTGACATTTGCCTACTGGCCTGTGTGCTAGAAAAGGTGTTCTGCGAGTGCTACGAGACATTATTTGGGAGCAAATATTTATTCAGGAGTGATAGAAAACGTTCATTTTCAGCATGAGTAGCAGCAGAAGTGCGTTTAACTCCATATGTAACAGAGATTAGTGTGTTCCAAGTGCTCGTCTGTATTTATATCCCTCTAAATTCCTGTGCAAATTGGAAAGTCTCTGCTGCAATATCCTTACCCCATGCGGTCCTCCCTGCTACCATCAACACACAGAGAGCTAAGCAAAGGATACATTTCCCTTCATGCTTTATCAATATTTTGCTGCAGTCATCAAGATAAATTGCTATTGAAAGCTGGAACACTTTCGCATTCCCTTTCAGACCAACAAGGATGAGAATAGGGTGAAAAATTAGGCAGGGATCGCTGAAGAGGAACACCAGCTGAGAAATACATTCTTAATATGTTTATAAACCACATGAATAATTTGTACAGTGGAATATATGTACTATCATGTTTTGATAGGCCTTAAGACTAACATACCCCATGGGTGTTCCTCTTCATGTCACAGGAAGGTATTTTTTCAGGAATGCTCATCAATAGATAAAGCTTGATTGTGGCACATGATTTGGCATAGCTTCTCTTCAGCAAATGGGTTCCTCTGACAGTATCTGAATTAGTTCCAGCTCTGGCAAGTACTTGACAAACAGAGCCCAGTACTGTAGCTCTGTGTTGATACTGTTTATGCATTATTTGAGTAGGGTAGATAAGGCCCTAAGGCCTGATCCAAAGCCCACATAAGTCAGTGAAAAGACACCACAAGCCTTTTTAGTCACTAGAATCCTGTATTCTTTGTTTCAGAGTTTGGAAATCTGTGCCAGGAGCTCCATCAATAACTGAAAGGTTGGAAGAAAAGCAAAGAGCAAACTTCTGGACAGGCAGAAAGAGGGAAAGGAGAATTAAAATTCCCAATAAACCTCAGCAGAGACAAAATATCTCCAAGTAGCTTGTGTAGATGAAGATTAAAAAGGTAAGTACCCTCTGATATTTTTAGGAAAGCACCAATTTTCTAAAAGCTTTAAGACAAAATTAAAATGAGCATCCTAAATTCTTAAAATCTACAAATACCTTGTAGTTCAGTCTTTTATAAATTAACCACATTCACCTTGATTTCTTGTGGTGGTTGTAAATCCCTCAAGTTTTAATTTTGAAAGTTTTAAATCATAATTGCTAGTAATTCAAGAGCTGCTGAAAAATTTTACTAATGATGTGTTTATATATTTGTGTTAAATATTATAGGGATAGACAGCAATGACCCCTCTGCATAGATTATCTAGTATTTTCCATGCTGATAGCTGTTGGGAAGCTCTGATGACTGAATGTCTGAAGCTGCCCTTTGAAACTGATCAGAGATAAAATTCCAAATCTGTAAAAGTGCTTTTTCTTTGTCCTGTGAATTTCTGTTGGTATTTTCTGGTCTCAGCTGCTGACGTTCACTGTTCACCTTCTTCCTTTTCCTTTCCTCTGGAAAACTTGCTGAAACTATAACTGATGGTGGACTTTGGGGATAACTGGGTTCACATCCCCAAAGCAAATGCATTGGTCACACTAGAGTGGCTGAAGTCTGGAGAACAGCTTCAGTGAAAGGGCATGAGAGAAGGTGGTAGATCATTCTCCTCCCAGCACAATCCCTGTGGTGACTCTCAGTCACTGTGGGCACAGAGCTTTGGACTCTTCATGGCCCTAATGGCAAATAAAGAATGGTCAGTCCCAACAACTGATTTACATGCATGTTTTGCAGTGCGGGGACATTCAGAACTACACCTGTATTGTTATGTGAATATAATTCTATTCAGCCCATAGCATACAGTATGTGGTGCAAAAGCTGGAGTTGGGTAAAGCTAGTTGCATGTTTTCCTTACGACAATTCATATCTCTGGGGATAGGTCCATAGCACCCATAGCATACACACACTGTTTGGGTATGACCTAGCAATGCCCCTTCTGTGCTCTGGACACCCCCAGTATCTTAACTCTTTCCGTATAAGTCATAGTTTTCACTTTTTAGATCTCTTGATTTAGTTTCCTTTCCCATGGATTTCTCCAAGTGCCCACACCAAAAAGTGACTCGATATTCTAGCTCAGGCCTTCCCAGTTCTCAGCGCAATGAAGCCATTGTCTTAGAGAAAGCACTCCCATTTAAACAGCTTGATGATGGCTGAAAGCCAGAATTATTAAGAAAACTTTTAAAAATCCTTGAACCTAATTCTTTTAAAAAGTAGCATAAGACCAGTACAGATACAGACAAAGAAGTAGTAAATTCACCTACACTCACTCTTTAACACTAACCACCTTTTTGCTACCTGAAGTTGCTTGAGGCACAGGTTGGAGCCCCTGGAAAGGCCAAGAGTCGTATGCTTGTTCCTCAAAATCATGGATTCTTCTTTGCTACGATTTCTTCCTTCTATTATACCACAAAGAAAGTTTTTCTCATCTTCCCAAACTTTGTGCGTCTGCATCCCATAAGTCTGACATTAACACCTGCATGATTCTGTAATTACTTTTTAATGATTTGAGGACTTTCCACTCCCTGGATCCTAGCCTCTTTTGAGAAGTTGTATAAATAATTTTTTATTCAGCCTCATTTTTTTTTTCCAGGCCACAGGCTAGCCACAATTACTTAATAAGCTTTAATGATTGTCTCACTCATAAAGCAAGATGTTGCCTTGCTCCTTTGCAGAAGTACCGTCAGTATGTAGGAAAAAAAATCACAAAATATAACAACAAAGACAACAACCCACAGCTATAGTTAAAAAGTTGTCCACAGAAAGATCTCAAATAGTCACAAGCATATTTAATTTTGTAAGATTAGAAAAAACAGAGTGAAATATAAGCTGTGTTTACATTTTTATTAAAATGACTTTGAAAAGTCAGATTTTTGAAGGTATGAAAAACAAGTTAAGGCTTTACCTAATAATTGAGCAGGAGAAGAGTTACAGCAGGTAGGTATCTTAGATCATCAAAACCTGGTAGTGTTTGGCATATTCCCTAAGTCATTTTTACAAATGACACTTTGAACTCATATCAGGTGCCAGGGTTTAATTTTTTTGTGTCTGCTCCATATAACTTAGCTACCCCGTTTTTATTTTTAACTTTGACTTCTACATGATTTCAATAACTTTAATTCTTTGAGGAATACTATCACTCTTCAGTTTGACACTGGCCTTTCCAGAGTTCTGAGTTAACTCTACTTGGCTTAAGGAAACATCTGTATTTCAAATTGTGTGAATTTCAAACATACTATACACTGAGTAAGTGGTTTCTAGTCAGACCAGGGAATATCTGTATGCCACGAACAGACTACTAAACCTGAACACATACAGAATTTTTCCAGAAAAATACTTTGATATAGAGTATAAAGGAAGGATAAAGTATGAAATAGCTCTGGAAATCAGCAGCATTGCACTGCCTGAATATTTTTAACATTCAGCTAAAAATGACTTTTGGTAATCTGCATTGAGTTGCAAGATTCTCACTCCTTGCATGTTTGTGTTGTCTGTACAGGGGATTTCAACCTGGTGGCCATTTTGAACAGAACTTGAATATTAATCATTACTAATCTTAAGCTCTGATTCTCTCCATCCCATGCTCCATCTCCTACTTCTTCCTGCCAGACAGATAATTGCTTCTCCATGGAAATCTTCCAACAATGTACCGGCTAATAAATTAATTGTCAGATTCTATGGTATATTAGCCAGAAAAGCTCAACATCCAGAACTATATATATGTCACCCATATTGCAACATGGTGTCCTCTCATTAAGTACATGGAAAGGAGTTGTAATTTTTGTAAACTAGCAACTGTTGCCAATTTTTCTCCTGATTAGTATAATCCTTTTCTCATAATCTCTTATAATAATGTTTTATACTTCATTTATCTTACATAATTAGACCTAGGACAATCTCACAGCCTTGTTACTTTTGTTTGTTAAAACTCATTCTTCCTTCCAAGACATCAACAAACACTATTCTTGGTAAATTGTATTCAAAATGTTTTCAGAATGATGTATGTATAACTTGTGTGTGTATCTAGTGAGAAAGAGACTCAAACCTCAGAGGTCCTTGCTCCTGTTAGTACTACCACTGTTTATGTGTGAGTCTTTAAGTTTTGGCCTTAAATCAGATCCCAGGATAAGCTTGTTTTCTTTGTACTTCACTGAAGTTTCCCATTTTACACATTTAATAGAAAAACTATCAATATTTCTTTTTAAACTATTTTATGGGTTTTTTTCCAGGAGACTGTTAGAACAGCTGGGAAAACTGCCAAGAAACTTGCTAAAGACAGTAAGAGCAGGAATTAAGTAACAGAAAAACATGAAAAACCTGTAGCTATGTCTGAACAGTGAAATAATTACTGTCGATCAGCAACTGTATCTAATAGAAAGTTTTATAGCAGTGTGGTAGAGTTCCTGATATGTAACATTATGTTTCAACAGACAAATACAAATGACAACTGAAGTACAATGTTGAACATTACCAAGTCTATGCCACTGTAAAATTGCTTGTTAATGACAGTCTTGGAAGAGTCTCTACTTCACATTTTTACAGCTGTTTCTGCAAGTTTCTCAGGTGATGTCTATTAAACCAAGGATTTATCCCTCTTTCATCCTCTCAGTATGTTCTCAGAAGCTCTTACGATCACCTAGAAAGTACAGAAACAGCAGGTAAATGGAAATTTTCAACATTTTCTAGTAATAAATTTGATGAGCTATGGCCATAAAAACGCAGAATGTGCTCAGTTGTTTCAGTCATGAGCTGTAAACTGTTTACTCCTGTGCTATTTCATTTCTGCCTTTCTGAGCTCCTGCATGCTGCCTTTATTTGACACAAGTGAACACTGGGGATATAATCTTATAACACAGCAAGTGTGCTTCTTTCCTGCTTTAACAGGCAGATGTACTATTTCTCATACAGAATTCGGATCCTCATCTATATTATTAGTTCAGATAACTCAGGCTGGCAATAGTATTAAAATTAACATCTAAGCTTGGAATTACCTGTAGGACAGTGGAAGGACTGTTTGATAGCTTTCCAAAACTGCAATCAGTAGAAAAAGTTCTATGGATTTCAATTAAATTGGACTAGATACACATGGGACCCAACTAATATAAGCCGACTCCTCCATTTTCTTCACTGGAACTGCTAACTAGAATGCAGAGGATTAGGGCTGCCATTCTCACCTTACCCTTAAGTGGGCAATGATTTCACCTTCGATGTTTTAAGAATGTAATTAATTATGCTCTTTAACTGTGTACCTACTAAGCAGATAGCTTTGTCATTTGAACCAGGCTTGAAGTTCTGAAAGTTACAAATGCTATTGCTACGGGAACAAACGTGGAATTCTATCTGAGACAGCTGCCAGGGAGCACCAGAGATGTGCTGAGGTTCCCTGTGCAGTACTAGAAGGACGTTGATGTTATGTGCTACAAAGCTTACTTAAACTTCTTGTCTCTAGTACCATGTATAAGTTCAGAGGGGGGAAAAAAAGCTTACTCCTGTCTTTCTATCCTCCAAACTCTGCCTTCACTCTGCAGGTAATTTGAATTGTTTCACCGTTTCTACAAAAAAAATGTTGTCAGGCCATACTGAATGTCCAGTGAACGATGCAACTCCACTGCCCTCGGTGAAATCCCTGAAAAAAAGTGATATCTGTAAACCCCTTTGACTTCTGAGGGCTTTGAGTAGGAGATTGTTCAGTGCTTCCATCGATGTTGATGTTACTGATGATGCCCCAGTTTTTGCCGTGTTGGTTCACTTGCTGACACCCAACGGTCCATAAAACCACCCGCGCACGGTGGCCCTCCCCAGACAGCAGGAGGGACAGCAGAAAGCTTGTTTCCAACAGCGCAGGTTCTCTCTGCGTCAGGGTCTTGCTTTCCCCGTACTCGTGTGTTTGAGGAAGAGTGGCGGCAGGCTGCGCCTCGAGAAGGAGCGACAAGCAGCGCCCGTCCATCCCCCAGGAGACTAACCGGGCATTTGGCGGGCTCCTCGTGTCGGTTCAGCCCCGGCAGGACACAACGAGGAGGAGGCCGCCGTACCCGCGGGGTACAGTCCGGGCACCCCCTGCCCGGCTCCAGNCCCCCTGCCCGGCTCCAGTGCCGGGCGAGTCACGCTGCCGCCGAGGGCCAAGCCCCAGCCGTTGGGCCCGCTCCCCAGCAGGGACCGCTGGCACCCCCTGCGCTGCCCGGCGCCCCGCGGAGCCGGTCGGCTACCCCCGCCCCGCCGCCCCGCCCCACGCCTCCAGAGCAGGGAGGCAGCACCGCCCCGCCCGCCGCCGCTGC
>VYZX01017684.1:41025-91361 GCA_013401335.1 Brachypteracias leptosomus
GCTTTCTTCTTGTTGCTGCAAACTTCTTTATAATCAACTGGTTTGCTGAGACAATTTGACTGTCGTTGGCTGGGAACTTGAGCAGCACCCTTCCCCTTTGCCTAATCTGTCCAAGCAGTTGAGTGTGCTTTCTCCCCTGAGCCCTTCTGACACGCTGTATTTGCACTTCTGAACCTGGAAGTTTGGCCGTGGCAAACACTGACTCCCAGGCTCTCTGAAACCTGCAGTGAAAGGAATACTGTGAACAGTATATTGATTGGTTTCAGGTGATTTCCAAGAAAATTTTTAAGATCAGTTTTCTCAGAGACAATGCCAGTAACTGAGAAAGGGAAAGTAACTGATTGCCTCCCCTCTTGATTCCTGAAGAACATGGTTTTGGAGAGAACAAATGCATTCTCTCTGTATTTTTATTATTCCCTTTGTAACACAGTTGTGATTCAGTCTGGAAAAAGGGTGAAGTGATTCAGTAGGACGTGGCCATGGCTGCATACCAGCTGTTATTTATACACAGCAGTTAATGCACGTGGCAATCTACCTGCACTGAGGAGACAGTGCCTGGAAGAACCTTTCTGGTTAAAGTAAACCAGTGAACAGTAAAGTGTGTCTCTTGGTGGAACACCAAACACCTCATCAGCCTGTTCAGATGAGTAGTGTTTGCAGAATTTGTTCATCTGTGTTGCAACATTAATAAAATTAATTATTTTGATGTGTTATGTTCCAAAACTGTGGCCAATATAACTCATGTGGCACTGGACTGCGTCCTGGTTTCCAACTGTTAAATTGCATTAAGGGATGGTAATTATGTTCTGCAGCTTCATGTTAAGCCTGGAAGTGATTGCCCTACTGAGCACACGAGAAACACATGTCAGTCACCAGGAAGAGGTTACATGATTGCAAATAGTGTGGGCTTGTTAAGTGGCCCACCGGTGGAAACGAACAAAATAAAAATGCAACTCTTCTTTGAACATGCAGGTGGATTTACTAAAAAGTTTGCAGAGGTGCAGCCAGACTGTGGCCTCTGGTCACCAAAGCTCCCAATCCTGGGCTAAAATGACACAGTGGTTTTATTTATTAGTATTTATATAGTGGTTATGCTATATGCCACTGGTATGGACTTGAGGTGGCTGTAATTACTGATTGTTTCTATTATATGGAAATACTGTGGTTGAAAACACAATAACAGGGTCCGTGGGCTTTCTCCAAGTGTTCTGTACAGTCACTGTCAAACCTTTTCTGGGTGTTTCATACAGTCACTGTCAAACTTTACTTTTAACTTAAATTAGCTGAAGATTTTCTGCAGTGATGTTTAGGGTAGTAAGGAGGTGGATCCTCAGTGTTTCATAAGTAAATGTATAGTGTTGTTTGCTGTGCTTGCTGTAGAGTAACGTAGTAATTTTATAGTTTCAGTGGCAGAATTTCATAGATGACTGTCTTTTTATAGCGGTTAGGTGGTTTCTTTCTATGCTAGTGTAGCAGATGAGCAAATCTTCACTTCAGAAAGAGAGGAGAGTGAGCAAAGTAATTCCTAACCTGAGAGAATTGAAAGTGTTTGTATACATATGAACATACAATCTGGCAGCTGGTATCAAGCTGATGCTGAGATCTACTTCACCACCGCTGTGCTGCTATGGAAAAAATCATACCTTGTAGAAGATTATTCAAAACGTTTGAATTAAGTTTATGGTTTTCATACTTACAGGAAAACCAGCATTTCTCATCCTGCAAAAATGTGTGTCTGCGGTATGCAGCAGCTCCTTCAAGAGAGCTGCTTGAAGCCTCTGAGAACTGAGTTGTCAGCCCTTCCCAGATTACCTCCTGCTTTGTCATGATTTCCAGGTTGTGATTAGCAATAAGTGAAATACACGCCGAGCTCTTCTGCTGTACCTGTGCAGTCGTGGTGAGGCAGCCTGGCATTGTGCTCGCAGAGTGCCAGCAGTGAGTAATTTCAAAATTTGACCTCAGTTTTCTGGCTTAGTATTATTTAGGTTGAAGAGATCTGTCAAGAATGGAAAAAATATTTATGGAAAAAATATTTATGGAAAATAATCCACAAGGATCCGCAAGGTTCTCCTCTCTGCAAAATTTTAAGACTTAAAAAGCACCTAGTTGCTGTGGTTAGTTGTGGATGCGGTTGTCTTTGATTAGTATTCATAACTCCCCAAAAATTCATTGTAGATTAGCACAACTGTCAATACTCAAACTTTAGATGTGGAATAAGTTACAAATATGAGAGGCTGTTCTTGAAGGTTGGTCTGTGTAGGGTGTATAGGAAATCTTTCTGTTCCTTTGCTTTTATTCCAAAAGAGGCTTTGTGTCTGAAACATGATCCTTTCTTTCTGCAAGTTTTATGTGTGGGGAATGAACAAGCAAACGATAAGAGATGTTTGAAAAGTCTACCTTGTCTGGGGCAACTGGAGTTGGCAAAAATTAATCACGCTTATTGAGACCTTGTTTGCATGGTGCACGCTAATGATGCTTTGTTTGTGTGACTGGACTGATGCAGCCTCTGGCACAGCTTCTGGGTGAGTGTTAAACAAGTACAGCTTGGGCAGGGGGCAGCTGGCCTCAGAATGGTAGGTGCATTTTCCAAACTCCGCTGATCAGGGGCTGGACAGCTTTTGTGTTGATATAGGTCTGCTTATGGCTTCCTAGCAATTAATTTGGTGATAAAAAAAAAATGCTGGTGACAAAGGTGAGAGGGATTTTGAGGAGGCGAAGTCAGCCACGCCTGACTTGAGATGATGGACTGCCCAAAAAGAGAGTAGACAGGCAGTTGAGATGAAGCTTGTTTATCAGGTGGTTGACTATAACCTAGTGTTAAAATGTGGAAAATAATTGTAAAAACTTTTTATTGAAAAGAAATAATTGTGTATCCTGTAGCTTTGGTTTGATCTACTTATAGCCAGAGATGTTTCTGACTTTTTTTGGTGACTGCTAACTGTCACCATAAGCATTGTGTGCTTTGGGTTTTTTTGGGTATTGTAAGCATTTCACCTTTCATCATCTTTTTCTTGCAGGTATAAATAAGCATGCATAGGGAATGGGTAGGTATAATATAGATTTTTTTTTTTGTTGTTGGTGTTACTATGTTGTCTGTGTGATGTAAGCAAGAACAGTAAACAAGAATATGAAATAGAAAGTCATAGATTTACAGCAGGTGTTCAGTCTTGTGTTCAGTCCCTGAAAGGATCATTCAGTCTCTGTGATGCCTCAGTCTGATGTCCAGTGTATCATGAGCTTGTAATCATGTTCTTGGACCTTGTGTATAACCCTGATTTTCTAGTTAAAATAAGCAAATTAACAATTTTTGTACTGAATCAAAAAGATTTTAGGAGGACTTTTTTGAGACACCTTTTCCCACCCTCTCACCAAATGCTGTGGGAGATGAAGTTTTCAGGGGTTTGTGATGTTGTATGGAACAATGCTTGAATTGTTAATTTAAAAACTGTGGTACATTAATATTTGTGAAAAGAAATTGTAATCTGCTGTTTGATAGTGTTTGAAGGCAGTTGCTGATAAGAGACCAGAACTCCGGGGAAGTTGGCTGCGTATGCAAAGGTAACAGGTGTCAAATGACATAGTCTCACTTAATTTGTGCATAGGAAGCTTAGGCCACCCAGAACTTAAAGCTCTGTCTCTTTGGTAGGTCTGACATTCATCAACAGTGATATGTGAGAGGGGAAGGTTGTAGTCTCAGTGAATGTGTGAAGGGTTTTTTTTTTTTTTCCTNCAGGTACACAACGATGACTTGGATGCTTTTTATGTTCTGCAGAGCAAACAGTTTCACAGTTGCTCACTGGGCATCGTTTATAGGTCCTAATACACAGTGTGAGTTGGTATGAACATCTGCTGATTTCATGTTGGTTTTGTATTGGTATCAACATTCCCTGCTTGAGCCTGGCCACTGAGTTTTGGGTGCAGACTTAGTTGGGTCTCCACAGTGCCCATGCAGAGACCCCTTTAGAATTGTAATGAAAACACTCAAGTGGCTAAGTTTGGCATAAAAAATATTTTTTAAAAAATTAGATTTCATTTTGATATCCGTGTAGACCTTGAGCCTGTTTTAAGTAGAAAGAAATCTTATAGGCTGCTTCAGAATGTGCAGGAGCCCTTTCCACCCCAAAAAGGCCCACAAAGGACCTAAACACCCCCAAATTTCTCTTGCCCCTGCTGCTCCATTGACTGTTTACTTTTGGCTGACTCCAACAGGATGAAGTCTCTGGGCTCTGCATTTAGTATTGGCTGGATAGTATTTCAATGATTTACCTGAGGTCAACCAGGAGAGCCCAGATTCCCTGGGGCTGCCAACAACTTTCTCAAGCTGGCTCTTGACCTCTTTGCTGATGTTGGGCTCCCAACAGTGACAGCAGAACCCAGCTGATGAGTAACAACACTCTGCTGTGGGTTGATGAAAGCTATGAACAGCAGTGGAGAGCTGCTAATTTAAGGAAGAAAAGTACTGAAATGGGTCATGATTGCTTCATATTTAGAAAGCTGTTGCATGATCCTGGAGATTTGGAAGTTGGTGCTGGATATGTGAGGCTGTGTCTTGTATACAGTGATTTAATTTACTCTGCTTATTACAAAAAACTTACTTTTAACATATTTCCAACTGCCCCTGTGTTTTCAGTCAACTGAATGTTTTCCTGTCCTTGTCCTCACTTGCGAATACAGGTGATTTATGCATTGCATGAGAAGTTGCAGGGTGAAGATAGGAATGAACCTTTGGATGGAGTGTGGCAGTGGCTGTGGAGGTCCCTTGTGCAGGGACCTGGCTGTACAGCTGTGCTGTGCCCGCGGGGACCTGCGGCTCGGGAGGTGGGGAGCCGTACCCTGGACAGGGCTTTGCTGCAGCCTCCCTCTGCCATATCTTGCCTGTGTTTAGCCATCTGTGGTATGAGGGAGGTGGCTTGTCTTTGGGAGGCCCAAGAGCCATGCTGGGGTTGTATCCCTGTTGCTTGAGCAAGCAGAGTACATGCTTTTGAGATTATTAGAGGCTAATAAAGAGGAAGACTGAATTCTATAGTGCATATAAAGAGGGGCATAAAAAAATGTACAGAATGCAAGCCCTTCAACCTTGAAGGTGTTTTCAGTACAGGGTACATGTGGTGCTACCGTGGCTGGCTGAAGTGAGCAGTACCTGTCTTTAGCTGGATGGGATACATCATTGCTTTTGGTTTGGCATTACGTGGTTTCTCAGTATTTCGGTGTTACTGAATGGTGATCAAAGTCAAGTGTGTGTGTGTGGAAGAGTGGCTTGAGAGCGATTTCCCTTTGAGCAAACTCACTGTTGAGCTGCTGTGAGCAATTCCTCTAGCTCTGAGGGGATGGCTGCAGAGGAAGGAGCCTGTGAAAGTGCTTGGGGCGTTTGGAGAACAGTTCCTGGAGGCAGTTTGGGGTTTAGAGAGTTGCCAGCCTTTCTTCTCCTGGGTGATAGCCTTCCACCAGTGGAAAACCATCTGATTCCTATAGCTTTGTACACTTTAACTTTGGTTATAACAGTCGCAGATGTTTTAGTTCTGTTATAAAAACACCACTGAAAGTAACACTTTCTCAGTTGTACCGGACCATGGTATCTTTTGGTCTTGGCACAATTAATCTGGTAAAGTAAGATGGAGTAAATGGGGGAGAAACACTGATGATGTTAGTTATACAGAATATGGTTCATGTAGCTTTAAACCAATTTCCTGGTTCTTCAAAGGAAAACAAACCTTTTCATCCAAATATAAATTGAATGGATAAAACATGCAACAATGCTGAACCAATGCTTGTGTATATTGAAAACAAAGTGAAATTCTTCTAACATCAGTCCAGAGTATAGCACAGATGTTCTCACTCAGAAATATTTTGTGAGCAGTAAGAAAATAAAAAGTGGAGCAAAAAGTATTAAAAAATTCTGCAAGATACTTCAGGGCATCTGTGCTTTATTTTTTTTCCTCCTTTTTAATATACATTATATATTTTCCTTGTTTCTTTGAGGTCATTTTATTGTAATGTTCAGCATGTTTGGTACTGGAAGACAGATTTAAAAAAACCACCAAAAAATGAAGCTACCTTTGAGCTAAGTTACATAATCAGGTGATGCTGTTTAAAAAAAAAAAAAAAAAAAGAGAGAGAGAGAAAATAATACAGCAGAACAGGCATATATAACACTTGTCAAAATAACTAATATTATTACTGAAAGAGAAGTGAGTAAAATTCTAAGTTGGGGAAAATATAATTTTAAATTAACAATGAACATTAGAGCCTTTTTGTTTTTGAGAGAATCATGTTAATTTTACTTGTTACAGTACTTCGATGTCAGACTTTTTCCTACTGGTAGCCTTAGATATTTTCCCAAATTTGTTCCAGATATTGCTTAAATCAGAAATAAATGTAGTAACTATTTTGTTGCAGTATTTGCTGCTGTTGTTTTTTTTTTTTTTTAAATCAGGTAACAGGTACATGACAACGTATTTCCTACTTCAATTTCTTGTTGTGAAGTGATACACTTTAATATAACCTATTTGGTCACAAACAAAAGGAAAAATACATTCTTACAAAAAACTCTTGGACTGGATCTCACTTGCTATGTCTCAAGGCCAGGGTCTCCAGTGGAGGGGAAGGGTAATAAAGGGAAGTGTGTTTCTGTCCGAGGGAGTGGGACTCTTGCAGCCCAGGAGCAGAGGTGAGCATCCTGTGGAGCTGGACCCTGCGGTGCTGCTGTGTTCCTGCCAGGCACCATACTCTGGTGCTGGAGCAGTTGGTTGGTGTTGCCTCCTGGATCATTGTGTCTCCAGCTGGTCAGGACCTCTATGGTAACAGACGGGGCTGACAGAAGGGAAATGACTGTGGGGAGAAGGGTGGTCTTCTATAGGGCGGGAAGAAAGGATGGGATGTCCTTGGAGATTGGCAGAAGGGAATGCTTTCAGGGTAATGATAGATGTAGTTGCTGGTGCTTTTTCTTTCAAATGGGAAGGAAACAGGAGCTTGCATGAAAGCAAGACAGTAATGGAGTAAATTAAGTATTGATAAATATAACAAGCTGAAGATGGGAAGAAACTGGTTAACTTGGTGCCCTGGAGGTAAGTGATCAATTTAGGAAGAGGGTGAAGGATTAACCTCAGTGGCACAACAGATGTCACCCAAAAGGCTTTCTTTTTAAAAAGAAACCTGTGGAATTTCTTACAGGAAGCTTCTGTTTTTAGGCAGTAAGTTTAGTGAAAGAAATGAATCTCTGATTTGGTAGGGAAAATAGACACTATTTTGGAAAAGCAGTGTCACATTTTTGGCCGTACTTTCCACATTCTCTCATGCTCAGCCTGCTGCTGATGCAGCAAGATTTTGAATCCTGTGCAGGAGGAGCGAGCTGGTACATCGTTAGCAGTTTTCTTTTTAAGTGGCCACATTTGTAGGATTTTTTTTGTTCTGGGTGTGCATGTCTTTACAGACTCAGAATGGCAATTTAAAATGTCTCTGGTATTCATGTTTTATTACTAATAGGAGGAAAAAAAAGTTATGTTTGTACAGAATGTTTTAAATGGAGATAGGACTTTTGGGAGTGCCTGTATGTTTGTGTGCGCACCCACTTAGGTGTTTTCATTTGTTTGAAGAAATGTAGCCACACTTACTAAATGAAAAAGTAGTTTCACCTTACCCCATCTTTTTTGCATCTGCTTTCAAAGTTGTTGAGTTACTCTATCTTCCCCCTAGGCAAAGGCCACATAATGCTTTTTTCTTCTCAGTTAAATGTCAGAGGCAATATCCTACTTGTGAGAAACTTGCAGAGGTACGCTTCTTTGTGCATATAATGAGAAGAACAATTTTGTTCCAAGTTCTTGGAGTCCTTCTGAACAGGAAGGAGCAGAATGTAATGGAATATGGAAAAATTACTTCTAGGGATGCTGGGGTGTCTCTGAGACTAAGTAGCCTGAAAGTTTTGTTGCTGTAACAAATTAAATGACAGTTAAAAAAAAAAAAAAAAAAAAGAAATTGGAAGCTTCAGAACCTTTAGCTTCTTTAATAAACCGCTAAGGCTTGATTTAATTTGGTCATTCCAAGAACCTGTTGTACCAAAAGTTATTTGCATTTTTTCAAGTGTGCATTTGTTTGTACTGTCAGTTTTCCCCCTCTGCCTTCCTGTGAAGACTGCTTGCCTGCAGCTGCGAGCACTGGGAAAGTGGCCAGCTACCAAGTACCAAAAGAAGAATCACTTGGGCAGTCAGGCTGCAGTGGCTGGGCTGTGATGGCCAGCCATTCTGGTGAATGAGCCTTTGGTCTCAGCACCACGTGTAGCCCTTGAAGATGAAGAGGGAAAGGATTTTGTCCCCCTTGAATTTGTCTCTGTCTTTTGGCAGTACCAGGCTGCTGAAAGACTGTTAGCCTGAAGTGTTAGGGTTTGCTGAAAGCTAAAAATGTTGTGCAGTTGTAATAATTTAGCTAGCTGGAGAGTAGTCATCTCCATACATCTCACTTATTCTGCTAGATGTTTCTGAAAATGTTGGGCAAGAGGGGTAATGCTACTGATTTCTGAGGGAGATAAGAACCTGGTCCAGCTGCAGACCTGGCTCTCCTGGGCTGAGCTTCCTGTGTCCACAGAACTCCTGCAAGGAACCTTGTGAGGGGGCTCAATGCTCAGGTGGCAGTTTGGGTTTGGGCCAGGATGAGGATGTGTCCCGAGTTAATTGTTTAATGCTGACAAAGATGTTACTTCTACTGCTGCACCGTAGGTCTGAGAGGGCTGGGGATAGAGGAAAGGAAAAAACCCCAGCACAGGAGACTCCTCTTCCATCCTCAGTCTGTCCAACTGAGAGCCTTGTCTTCTAGGCATGGTATAGGTTCAGAGCGTCATTTCCAAATCCTATGTTGAACTTTTTTCCTGTCATTAGGAATACTAATTTGAGAAGATAGGTTTGGTGTTTCTGCTCTCAGTGAGTTTTCTTAACAGCAACTTTTATTTTTTTTCTAGTTTTCTTCAAAGGACAAATAGCACAAATAAGTGTGCCCTGTAATAGTTCTGGAAAATTTGAAGTTTGAACTAAAAAAATTGCAAGAAAAAGTGGACTGGGTGAAATAAGTAGAGCTTTTAAATTTGGAGTTGTCTGTTAGTGCAGGATCTGTGTTGTAAAACAGCCAGTGAATGTGGTTTTAAAAGTCTGTAACTGTGTGTATGCAAAATATTTGTATGTTTTAAGTACTGCCATTTGTTTAAAGAGAAAGCCTTCTATATTTTCTAGACTTAGCTAATCTGGTCTAAAAAAGAAAATGTTACACTCTGTATGTAAAACAGTGTATTTAACTTGTGGTTGTATTAGGCAATGGAGTAGTCCCACCCTGTGCCCAGCAATCACTCAAGAAAATAATGCTTTGGTAAACTAAACTCAGATGTTAGTATGTGTGAAATGTTACTGTAATTAGTGTCTTATAAATCTCTCCTTTATTAGTATAGTTTGAACTAAATACCTGATGACCCTTTTGTTGCTTGGCATTGCTACAGAATAGTTATTGTTAGTTTGAAGCCCCCTGCTCAATTGGAAACCAAAGATAATGAGTATCCAGTGTTGTATCTTTTGGGGTTTATAAAATATTTAGCTGAAAAGGCTCCTGGTTCTCACCCTGTCTCTGTGGAGGTAAGAAATTTCCTTTGCTGGTGGAATTCCCTAGCTGGAGAGTGAAAGAAGCAGTGAAGGGGAGCTAGCTTGTACGAAAAGGTAATTTGTGCTGAGTTAAATATTCTTTTGATATTTGAATATGAGGTAATTAGCTTGGATGTGCTGCTGTTTACCTTTTAGCATCTGGAGAAGTCTAAACAAGCTACTGAAGGGAACTGTATCATAAATCTTCTGAAGTATTTTTTTTGACAATCATGTATTTCAGACGGAGACTAAATCTGCTTTTTGTGGTGGTATTTTTCCGGTGGCCAGTGGCTTGTGGGAGAAGTGCTGAGCGAAATGGTTAAGGAGAGGTTTGGGCAGTGGTCTGGTGTCTTCCTATGGGGCTGTATAGGGTAATCAGATAGACCCATGTGGGAGTCCCCTTTCTAAAAATGCTCTCAAGATGGGTCTGTAATTGCTTATGCTACTTTTCTGACTTAAAAAAAAAAAAAAAAAGTCAATATTTACCATAGCCATCTACTGTATTTGAGTCCACTTGGTAGGAAATTGTCCATTTTGTTATGAGTTACGTTTCGCAATTCAGCACTTGCTAGGTCTCATAGCAGAACATAATTTAAAAAGGGATTTTTTTTTTCTTCATTTTATGTGAAAGTTATTAAACTACTTTGAATCTGTAAATCACAATAGCTAATTTTGTAAAATGCATATTCTGTTTTACTGGTGGTCTGTGTTTCCCTTTATTAGACCATATATTATGCTTGTGATTAGACAGTGTGTAAAGACTGCTCTAACTCTGACTGCTTTCACAAGTTGTTTCTGATTCAGTGTGCCCAGTGTTCAGTGGCCTTCTGAGGGGCTTTGTTTCCAAAGATTGGTGGATGCCAAAGATGTGAGTAAAGATCTGTTTTAAGACACAAGCACACATTTTTTCTTGATCACTTTGGAGATGGTGTACATGTGTGATATTGAAATAAAAAGCAGTTTTTCTGCAATTAATTCATGTTTTAGATGCTTTCAGTTTTTCATCTAGAATTTTCCTGTCACTTTTGAAAAAGTATGTTGTTCCTTTCCGAACTCGTGTGGAATGTAGTAATTCACTTTGTGTTCTGTGTTACTCTGCAGCACAAGCTACAAGCTGAGATAGGAAGCAGAGATCTGAAATCAGTTTATAATAAACAGTCCTTTGCAGCTTGCCTTTCACCTGGTGCGCTGCTCAGAAAGCCGGTCCAAGTGAAGACCACATGGCTTCAGATTTGTAAACTGTGCCTAGATGTAATAAGTAGGAAGGTCTGCTCTTTGCAGTTGCAAATTGTGACTTTCTCAGCGTAGAACAGCAAGCACAGGTCATCTTGGTGCTGCTCACCTGCTCTCTTGGCAGCATGTGCGGAGCTGTAAAATCAAACACTGAGCTCAAAGATGCCAAGATTTATCTATTTTAACTTTGTAGCTCCCCTATCTCTCCCTCTGAATAAGCAGGCTTACAAATTCAGCGTGGTATGTAAGAACAAAGTTGTGGAGTCCTCCCCCTTGTCTCTTGTATCTTTATAGATAGTCTGTCCTGCAGACCCGATGATCACACCTGCTGCCAGGCTTCTCCAGAGAGCAGATTGCAGCCGTGCAGGGAAGTGCTCCTCACATCTGTTGGTGATAGGCCGGCAGCAGGACCAGGCTTTTAGCTTTGATTGACTCTGCTCGTTTGGGAATGTTAAATGGAAAAGGGAGAAACAATATATCAGAGTAAATTTGAAATAAATGTGAAGTAAATATGCAGAAGGAAAAAGTGGAACTAAAAAAAATTACCACTTCAATTTTTTTTTTTTTTTAAAGCATGAATTCCAAAGCATATTCTGCTCAGTATAGAACTCCACTAACTAAAACTAGATACGTGTTTTTCTTACTTCTTAGGTCACTTTAATGGTGATGATCCTATTTAGCAAGTGCTTCATATCACTTTTCAAGTGATTTGTATAGCTGTGCCCTGGTATAGGACCTGTCCATTGGGGAAGCCTTTGGAAGTCAGCTAATAAAATCTACTTGGAATTCAAATGCTTTAAAGCATGGAGGCTTTTCTTTGTGTCTTCCGTTGCACCATTGCCCTGGTCATTGCCATGGACTTGGATTTCCACCCCTGTATCCAGACTGGCTTGCAGCGTGCCCTGCAGGCATCGTTTCTGCTACTGCAAGGTGAGCAGAGGTTCTGATTTGCAAGATGATTGGGCTGCCATGGTTTATTCCTCTCTCATAGATTAATGGTTTTTATAGCTTGCTTTCATTATAGGATTAACTAAATTAGCTTTATTTTTAACATGGAGGTGAGATTATACATACAGGTTGTACAAGTTTTTAGTAAAGATGAAACGTTTTATGTCCCTACGCAGTTAAAAGTTTCACTAGCTCACCTGTAGATCAGAAATCAGGGTGCCTTCACAGAAGTTCAATGTGACTTCAGTAGCAGATTGTGAAAAATGAAGAGGTACTTTTTTTTCATGGCAACTATTCCTTACTCCATTTTAACAAATTTCCAGCATGGGAACTTGAGGTATGGAAAGAGGTATATGTAAATATGAATAGGGGAGACTATTAATTGTGGTGGTTAAGATTTAAGAAAGTGGTTGCAGTGTCTTTTGGTTCCTTTCAGAAGCATTGGCTGAGTCCTGCAGCAAAGACACAGGAAATATCTAGTTAGTTTTCTTCACTGATGCTGTGATCCGAGAAGGGAAATGTATCTATCAATGCCCTGCTTTTTCAGGTGTTAAACAGGGGCACAGAGTAGGAAGGGGTTCCTTTTAATTGCTCCTCTCCCAGTGCAGCCCCACATTACCTGGGAAGCTGTGTAGGTTTATTCCAAATACAGAGGACAGAGAACTGGAGTGCTCACCTGGGAGCAGCACCGTGTATTCCTGCGGCTCATTCTCTGCGAGGACCTTATTAACTGTGTTTCACAACAGCACAGTATTAATTGCAGCGAGTGGGTACTTGCCAAAAGTCGTTCTGTGGTTTTTCTCTGCATCTTTGTGTTACCTTAGGAGAGAGGAAAAGTGCCTTGCCATACTGTTCATCTGTGCTGCAGCAAAGCTCTGATGCACTCATCACTTATAACATCATGCAACACCCAAACTAGGAGCAAGGAAATGGCTCTCCAGCATCTTCTCCTATTAACTGGGTAATTTCCTTCTGTACTTTGCCACCTTTTCCATTCAAAAACCAGATGCACAAACAAATGTTGCTGTAGTATGAGTTTGGAAAGTGTGTAATTATCCCCACAAAGTGTGTGGAGAAGGGAGGCACAGGAGGTCCCTGGCTGGTCCAGGACCACACAAGCAGTTCAGCACCAAGCTGGAAATGAAGTGCTGACCTGCTGACTCCTTAACCGCAAGAATATCTTTCCCCTCTAGTAAGGATGTGGTAAAATACTGCTGCGTTTAATCCCTCTGCTCTCCTGTAGCTCAGCCTCTGTATGAAAAGACATGCCGTGCTTCACCAAGCTGAAAAGGGACTATCTTGTTGTAATTGGCTGTTGAAAAGAAAGTATCTTCCTATTAGAGAAGTGTGGAGTCCATCATCTTAAACTGCTTAATAATTTCTGTTTCTTACGTAATTTTTTTTCACTTTACTCATACTGTGGCTGAAACTTTTATGTAGTAATTAATCCGTCCTTGGCAGTGAAGATGTTGATTCCAGTATTGCATACTTGTTTAAATGTTTATAACTTAGAATGAAAGCAAAGGAAGTGCTTATGTTTGCCTTTAGTATAGCTATCTAAAGTGATTTATGAACAGTGATCTTTTTTCCTTAAAGCTAAGTGACACACTGAAGCCAGAAGATATGTCAGGAATGTATTTGGTTTAAATATGAAAAAGTTAGAGAAAGGAGAATATTGAACCTTACTAGTGGAATTTAAATATGTTTTCTTTTTTTTTTCTCTCAATAAAGTGCTGTAATTTTCTTCTAATACAGAAGTGCTGTAAAAATATTGCTCATAGGCAAAAATTCTGAGTAGTCAGTAAATGCTCTAATAGTGTTCAGCTGATGCTGGTAAAGAATTGTCTTCATGCGTATGTGTTCATTTTAGATTGATGGGGTTAATTGCCTTGGTCTCAATTTTGCTTGTAGACTACTGTGCTACTGATGGTGATTTAAAAGAAACTCAATCTACCAAAACTTTTTAATCCCTTCTACATGCAGTGCTGAAGAAAGCCTGTCTTCCCCTTGTAGGTGTAAGCTTTCATGATTGTAATGTCATAATCAGGATCTCTATATTAGGGATAAGAAAACATGGTGAGCTGCAGTAGGGCTGGAGAGAGTAACCAGGAGAATGCTTCCTATAGTACATACTAAATAATAATAGTACTAAGCCCTGAAAATTGGGATTTTGCAATTTATAATTCCACCCTAAACCAGCTTTTTAAAAATGAGTGGTTTGAGTTTAGTAAGTGGTGATTTATTCTTCTGTGTTTTAAAAAACATACTACAGCACAACTGCTGTTTATTATTACTACTTTTGTTGAAGCCTTCAGGTTCTGTTGACAGCTGTCAGAGTTGTCATGTTATCTCCAGCATTTGCAAAAATGCAGCTGGTGGACTATGCTAATAGAAGCATTTACTAAATAATTTTAGATGACATTATGACCATTGTTCATCTCTTGCCTCTAGACTTTGTATTTACAAGTGGTTCTGTACGCCTTTGACATATGTGCTGTTATTAGGCATTAGGACATACAATCTGAAGTAATTTCTTGAAACTGGATAGCCTGAGAGATTTCAACAAAACCTAGTAACAAATATCTCTAACAATTTACATGCATTATGTTGTGACTCTGCCTTGTTGTGGCATATTCCTCTCACTCTGGACATCTCTCCTTTGGAAAGCCTCTGAGAAAATAAAAGCTGCTTGTTTTCGATTTAACCATCCTGAAGTTAACAGTGCTGATGTTTTGCTTACTTTGCTGTCTTTGGAAACAGCCATTTCTGACCTGTTCCAGGGCACTGGTGTTCCGGGCATTTTCATCAAAAATTAATTCTGTTGTGCTAGTTACCAGCCTCTCCTATTTTTTTCTGGTGCTGTTTCTGATTCTTACAATTAATTGTTGTAGGACAATGCCACCTTCCTTCATATGCATTACATGCGTATTGAAGGCTCTGGTTTAGAAGGTTTCCTGGTCCTTGTGCATTCCTGAGTTAAATAAGGATGCTGTGGAAAGAAATCATAGGGAAGGTGTACTTCAGTTGTGGTCGTAGCTTCATTTACTGTGTCTTGCAGTAGAGAAAAGGAGGAGATGGTCTGTAAGTGCTTACAATTGTGTATAAACTTCTCTTCCTTTACTCTGCCATGTATGTGTGTGTATATATATATACACATACATTATTTTTAGGCTATCTTTGAGCTTCTTTTTTGCTGTCTTAATTAAACTCGGGCTATTCCCTATTCCAGAACAGTAATCAAAGAGTTCTGCACTGTCCTATTAATCTTGCATCCTGATTGCATGAGCTGTTCCTTAAGGCATGCAGTAACAAAACAGAGGGGGTGGCTGGTGTGCAGGAATGATTCCAGCCATCCGCTTTCTGCCCGGGTTCTCTGGTGCTCGTACGTGCCGCGCGCTGCTCATACGCCTCAGCTCGCCATGTGAGGAGGATGCAGACGGACAGATTTTTCAGCTACCAGCAGTGCTGTCCTGGGAATCCTGCAAATGCTACTGACTCAGGACTTTTAACAAAAAGTTGAGTTTTATTGAAAGCAATTGAACTGCAATGTGTGGTGATGAATGAATGTAGGGGTAGCCTTTGCCAGCTCAGATGCCACTTCTTTTCTGTTTGCCCTGTAGTTTGTATGTGGGATGTTTTTCCAAATGGAGATTGTTCTGATAATGGTTTAAAAGGATATTTTTGTGTCTATTCTTTCCCAGGATATATTTATATTGAATTTGTATACCATTAAATAACTTCAGACTCATATGTATGTTTTATAATGGGCAGTGAAACTTCTTTTCATACAAACATTTTTACTAATGGGAAGAGGATGTGCAGTCAGCATTTCAGCAACAACAGCCAGAAAATGCATTGGATGAGCTTATTGCCAAGCAAGCTGGATATGGAAATCAATATGAGGAAAAAAACCCCAGATAAGCAATGTGAAGGAGGGGAAATAGTTTGGTTAGAAATGTAAGTAGATAATGGTTTGTTTTGCGTCTTTGATGGTGACATGGGCAGTGGGATTGAGTGCACAGTCAGGAAGTTTGCTGACAGCACCAAGCTGCATGGTGTGGTTTACACATTGGAGGGAAGGGATGCCATCCAGAGAGACCTTGAGAGTTGAACCCATGTGAAACCTGATGAGGTTCAGCAAGGCCAAGGGCAAGGTTCTGCACCTGACTTGGGGCAATCCCGAGCAAAACTACAGGCTGGGCAATGAGTGGATTGAGAGGAGCCCTGCAGAGAAAGACTTGAGGGTGTTGATTGATTAGAAGCTCAAGATGACCCAGCAATGTACATTTGCAGCCCAGAAAGACAACCATATCTGGGGCTGCATCAAAAGAAGCATGGCCAACAGGTTGAGGGAGGTGGTTCTGCCCCTCTACTCTGATCTAGTAAGACCCACCTGGAGTATGATGTTCATCTGTGGGGCTCCTAACATAAGAAGGGCATGGACCTGTTGGAGGGACTCCAGAGGAGGACCACAAAGATGATTAGAGGACTGGAACACCTATTCTATGAAGGCAGGCTGAGAGAGTTGTGGTTGTTCAGTCAGGAGAAGAGAAGGCTCCAGAAAGACCTTGTAGCAGCTTTCCAGTACCTAAAGTGGGCCTATAAGAAAGCTGGAGAGGGACTTTTTACAAGGGCTTGTAGTGATAGGATGAGGGCTAATAGCCTCAAACTGGAAGAGGATAGGTTTAGATTAGAAATGAGGAGGAAATTCTTCACTATGAGGGTGGTGAGTCACTAGACGAGATTGTCTGAAGAAGTTGTGGATGCTGCCTCCCTGGAAGCGTTCAATACCAGGTTGGATGGAGCTCTGAGCAACCTGCTCTAGTGGGAGGTGTCCCTGTCCATGACAGGGGGGTTGATACTAGATGATCTTTAAGGCCCCTTCCAACCCAAGCCATTCTATGGTTATACAACTCTGTACTTTTCACTGAAGTACAAAGCCTATAAAATCAGGTATGTTTACTGATTTATAGGTTACTCAAGCATGACTATGATCTGAGTCAACTGAGCCTCTTTCATAAGACAAAGTGGCGTATCCTGAGGATCAGAAACACTGAAGGACACTCCTTTTTTGAATCTTGTTTTCATGTTTCCAGATGGAAAGAAAATCTTCTGATTTATTTCCTTCTTTTCCCCTCCCCTGCCCCCATCCGGAATTGATTGTAGCTGTAGAGCTAACAAGGGTAGACTGGCAGCTTTCACAGACCAAGCATCCTTCTTGTACAATTGTTCTATTTGCTTGCTGCTTTATCAGTGCAGGGCAAACTGTTCAATTTATTTTTTTTACAGCACCTCCTTTTTCTTACATTTGTGCAGAGCGTGGGCTTGGTTGTTCATGTTCAGCTGGAGTGTGTCCAGAAAAATAAATAGGAGCCATCCCAGCTCTATTGGCCATTGAAATACCTCATCTGGGTTTCTCTTTTAAAAAGCCTGTTTGCATTTTTCCCCATATCTCACCTGCAAAGCCTGAAAACTTTTCAAACATCCTTTAGTTCATGCTGTATGAATGGAGGGAGAAAACAGTCTGCTCTGCATCTGGAATTTGATATTTACCTATCAAATCTGAAAGGTAGAGTCTCTGAAAAAGAAAATTGTCTCGATGCAGCGTCTGCTGTACTTGGTGAGAGTGCCACGCTTACTAAGTATAAAACCACTTTTACATCTTGAGATGAGCATATGAGACACCAATCCTGTAGAGGAGGATGATTGCTCTATTTATTGTTGTGTGTTACGTGATCATGATCACATGTAGGTAGAAACTGGGTAGAAGCACCTTGAAATGAGTGGAATTGTGTCCAGATAGAGGGTTCTACCACCACAGCTACTTGCCAGATTCTGGTGTTAAACTCTTAACAGTGTACATTTAGCGTTCTGTGACTTGCAGTTTCTTCAGTTAGCAACCTCCAGTTGGATACTTGTCATGTAATGAAATCTATGCAGTCCAGATCCTCACCATGAGCAGAGATGGCCTTGATCCCAAGGGTGACCCTGCACAGGTTCCCAGCTCTGAGCAAGGCTGGTGCTTTGGGTATGGCTGGGTCACTGGGTATTATGGATGTGCAGAGGCAGCAGGCAGTGTGGGTGGGAAGAAGAAAGAACAATGTATGTGTATTAAGCTGTTGCACTGACCATCCATGTCTGTAAGCTTCCTCTTTGGAGATGGTGAATGTCACCAATGTCACTTGGCTTGGGTTGCCCTTGAAGGGAGGTGCTACACAGGTGATTGTGACATCATGTGCAGAGAGGACCTTATGCTTTGTTAGCCTGACAGTGTGTCATTACCTTTCCTGGGGTCCCTGTGGGGTGATGTGCCTCAGTGACTGAAAGTCCCTACTGATTGCTTATCAAAGAAGTTCCCTAGAGTTGGCTCTGATGTAGTTTGAAGGACGCCGGTGAAGTCGAAGCCAACATCTTTGTAGGTAAATACCCTGTTGTTGAGAATGTGCACTGTATTCCCAGTCTGAAGATAGAACATCAGTTTTCAGACTTGTGTTACATTGAAGTCAGTGTGGTGAGTCTTGGGTTTTCAGGAATGGATTCTGTTTGAACTTTTCTGGTAATGTTGGAGGTCCCTCTGAATCAAATTCTTCTTTGTGGATACTTGCTGGATCTTTGATGGCATTTATCCTTCCTATTCTGGATAAATAGTTTGAACTAAGTATCATGATATGGAAAACTGAAGAGAAAAATGGTGATGTTGTAAGAGACTACCTTTGATCTTGCAATGGCTTCTCTTCAGATGCAGCCTCACTGTCTTTATTTGGACCCTGGATAATCACAGGATTGAATTTCATGGGATTTCAGTTACAGGAATGGAGTCCATAATTAAGGAGTTAAGTGAATGGTCCTGGGGGTCGGGTTACTGATGTTTTGAGGAGTTACTTCAGTGACTGCTTAATTGTTGTTCAGAAGTTGGCCTTTTATGTTGTGTTTAGTTTGTTTAGGGGTTTTTGTTTTGTGGTTTGTTTTTTTGTTATTGTCACTCTCATACATACAAAAATCTGAAAGTACTGTTTAGTTCCTGTTTTAAGAAAGAATTTTGGTTCTGTTCTCAAAACTCCCTGAGGTTTCTAGAATGTGTTTGGAGTGGCCCATTGAAACATGTATGAATGCTTTCCTGTAATGGAGAGCCTCCATACGGGTACCATTCCTCTTCTGGGTGCAGGAGTGGTGGTCCATGAAAATGCTCAGTTATTCAGAAGTACACCTGAACCAGCCAGGTTGGGTTGAGGATGCAGTTTGGTTTTGTGATCATTTGGTGCTACTGGCATCAGCTGCTGTAGATAGCCTGCTTCCCCTCATGGGCAAGGGTTGAGATTTCAGCCTTCCTGCTGCTCTGCATGGTACGGTCCCAGAGAGAGAGAGCTACTCTTCAATTGCTGATAAATTGCATAAATATGAGGATCAACAGCATGGCTATCCTTTATAGAGAAAGAAATCCACAATGATGTAAAATGGTAATTTCTGTTCTGAATGTTATTTTCTGCTGAATTGCTGCTCATGAGCAATGTACATGCTTTCTGCAGTATCTCTGCCTTTGCAGCTTTGTGCCTACAAACATTAAAATTCTTTCTCTTTGAGGGAAGCCCATTCACTGGTGAATGAAGTCAGCAATTCAGATGGCTGTTTGCAAGGGCAAAATTAAAACCAGAAAATCCGAGCACATTTGGCAACTGACTTTCACATAAATGAAAATTTCTTAGCATTAGTATTGGGACCGGTACTATTCAATGTATTCATCAATGACTTGGATGAAGGAATAGAGTGCACTGTCAGCAAGTTTGCTGATGACACAAAGCTGGGAGGAGTGGCTGACACACCAGAAGGCTGTGCTGCCGTTCAGCGAGACCTGGACAGACTGGAGAGTTGGGCGGGGAGAAATTTAATGAAATATAACAAGGGCAAATGTAGAGTCTTGCATCTGAGCAAGAACAACCCCAGGTACCACTATAGGTTGGGGACTGAGCTGTTGGAGAGCAGCGTAGGGGGTCCTGCTGGACAGCAGGATGACCATGAGCCAGCAATGTGCCCTTGTGGCCAAGAAGGCCAATGGCATCCTGGGGTGTATTAGAAGGGGTGTGGTTAGTAGATTGAGAGAGGTTCTCCTCCCCCTCTACTCTGCCCTAGTGAGACCACATCTGGAATATTATGTCCAGTTCTGGGCCCCTCAGTTCAAGAAAGACAGGGAACTTCTTGAGAGAGTCCAGCATAGAGCCACTAAGATGATGAAGGGAGTGGAACATCTCCCTTATGAGGAAAGGCTGAGGGAGCTGGGTCTCTTTATGAGACACTAGAGCCTGAGTAATAGGCCCTAATTTGAACTTGACATATGGATGAATATCACAACCAGGTGAAAATACTAAAGTTGGCCAGACCTGGGGAAGAACAAGGAGGAGGCACCTTTATCTTCCTCAAGTCCTGCACACCCTTATCAGGCTAGCTGTGTCTGTTCTCACAGACAATCAGCTAGTTTCCCAGCAAAGGACTCCTCTCTGCTTCACTATGCTGTTTGGTTGTGGGACTCATCCATATGTCAGCTTCAATTCAGGGCCTGCTCAGGCCTTAGCACTTCACTTTAGCTTGAAAGAGGAGACTGAGGGGTGATCTCATTAATGTTTATAAATGTGTAAAGGAGGATGGAGCCAGGGTCTTCTCAGTGACATCCAGTGATAGGACAAGGGGCAACGGGTGTAAGCTGGAACATAGGAGGTTCTACATAAATATGAGAAGGAACTTCTTCATGGTGAGGGTGACAGAGCATTGAAACAGACTGCCCAGAGAGGTTGTGGAATCTCCTTCTCTGGAGATGTTTAAAACCCACCTGGACGTGTTCCTGTGTGACTTGACCTAGGTGATCCTGTTCCAGCAGGGGGATTGGACTAGATGATCTTTCGAGGTCCCTTCCAATCCCTGACATTCTGTGATTCTGTTCCCCAAGCATTGGTGTCTCTAGGCCCTCACAAACGTGCAGCGCTTGCTGCTTTAGCAACATATGCTTCTTGAGCAAGTGGGACAGGGAGTGGAGCCAGCTAGCCCTGTGTTTGGGATGAGAGATCTAAGAAATGATAGGTGGTGTAACTCCACATGCTCAAAAGTCAATGCAATGGTTATGTTAGCACACTTACCAATTTATATTTGAGATTTAGCATCATGAGCAGCAAGTTCTTAAGTATTGCATTCTTGGAGCCTTGCATGTTGACAGCTGCCCTTCAGTACCGGCAGTCTCTAGAAACACAAAAGATATCCAGATGCCTGGAAATCACCTCTGATAGACAAGTTGCTTGTACTTGTATGCTGCACAGAAATGCTGTAGTAATCGTAATACAAAAAGCTTTGAGATGTTTGATTGTAATTAAATACTATCAGATTTCATGCTCTACTGGATATATATTTCCCCTGTGTCCCCATAGGTTTTAGGTTAAAAATTGCCCATTTGCAGCAGTAAACATGGTTCTGAAGACTAAGCAAAATGTTCATTTTAATATGGGGTATCTTATGTTTCCTGGATTGAGTCTTATTGGAGAACATCCAGACTCCTCCTGCTATTGCTGTTTCACAGAATTGATATTCATACCCCTAAAGTCAATGTTTTAAAAAGAATCTTAATAATAGAAAACCCCAAAACTTTACTATCTTGTGATGTGTAGTATCTCTCTTTTTTTTTTTTTTTTTTTAAAAGAAATGATGCCAGACACATAGTGAGCACTCTGAACTTATGTAATACGAAATGTGAGTCATTGTGAAAGAAACCAAACCCAGTATCATTGCTGAGGGTAGATGCACTGCTGGTTAAAGGTGGAACTTTGCAGTGGGAAGGCAACAGTAAATGAAATTGTGAGTCAGCTAGCACGATAACTGAGCCAGGCAGCCAGCCCTGGCTGCAGGACGGAGTTCCTGTGTGGACTCTGAGCACAAGCTGCAGGCACGTATTGAGAGAATATGTTGAGCTTACACACTCTCACTGAGGGGCGTGTGTACACCAAGATGTCCATGAGAAGGAACAAAAGGGAGAATAAAGGTGGTGAATTTTTAATGAAAAAGGCTTGTACTTGTCAGGATCTAGCCATAGAGAGTGTTTGCCGCTATTAGGTGTAATGTCAGTGTGTGAGAGCTTACCCTTGTTTTTGTTTCATATTCCATACTGAGAATTAAAACCCACTTTGGAAGAGTTACCTAGGTTGAATTGTGTAACTGTCAGCTTCTCTTGGATAGTTTAAGACAACTTTTGTAGCACAGTTTCATATATCAAATGCTGTTGCTGAATACAGGGACTCTGTACAAAGCTCTTAAGTGCAGCTCTTTTTCTTATTGATGTTCCTCATGCTGAGGTAGGTTATCTTCACCTCCCTTGCCCCAGCTAAGTGTGATGTGTAGAGCAGAGTTCATGTAGACAAATTGTTACTCTGGAAGGTTGGTGTCTACAGCTGATCTAGGCACCACAGGCTCTGTTTAGAGGTGGTGCAGAGAAATGCATAATTTTAAGAAGTGATTCACCTTATCCTGAAGTAACCTTGTGAAATAGCTTGGGTTTTAGAATTTGAGAGCTGTTAGCAGCATGCCTGCAGTTACTTGGGCACACACTTCTGCAGTGCAGACTGTCCAGGTTGCTCCAGTGAATCCCATGCATCACGTATGTCCTCTTGGCACAGGTCCTCTTTTACACTAGTGTGTGATCTTGCTGAGTGGCTGCTTGGCATGTGTAAAAGTAAGCATATGCATGGAAAAAACCCAAGCTACCTCCCCAGAAATCTCTGCTGCTAGCTCATTGTGTGACCACAGGTAGGTTGCACTTTTTCTTCACTTGGGATAAAAATGTTTGTGCCTTGCAGGATGTTGTGAGGGCTAGGTGATGTCTGTGTGAGGTTGTACTTAACTCATTGGTGGAGTAGGAACTTTTCTGTACTCTGTGGAATACTCCACTCCATGGAGCTGAACAATGT
Source organism: Brachypteracias leptosomus (assembly GCA_013401335.1). NCBI lineage: Eukaryota > Metazoa > Chordata > Aves > Coraciiformes > Brachypteraciidae > Brachypteracias > Brachypteracias leptosomus. Next base: position 63,761 of record VYZX01017684.1, read on the forward strand.
TGAGAGACTTCTTTGTGCCTGTTCTTGGGAGGAGGGACTGGGGGACTCCCCAGCTCCTCCCACTTGAGGCATTTACTCCTATTTCATTAATAATTTCAAGATATTTTTTTTTTTTAGGTCAGCCACTTGTGTATAAAAATATTTAGAAAAATCATGCATAGATTTTTTCTAAATAATCTCAGATAAACTTTCCAAACCCAGCAGGTGTTAGTACAGTTTTAAAAACAGAACATAAGAACCTGTTCATATCTATAATCTGTTTTTTTTTTTTTTCCTTTGCTGCTTCCTAGTTGGATAAAACTTTGCACTGACTTTGTTACAAATGGTAGAGGAAATAATTTTAAATTGCTTATTTCAATCAGTTGTGCTGAAGTGAAATGTGTTTCAAGATCGCATTCCTGCTTTTTCCACAACTTTGAAACCAAATAGCTAAGTGGTGATTGGATAAAGGCAAATGGGTTTTACACATGCTTTACACGTATTCTTACATATGAGATGTGACAAATAAGTATTGGGAGGCCTGGAAAAAAGTGCAAGCGAAGTACCAGGGTTGTATAACTGCTTCTGTGTCGTGAAATGTGGTGTCAGTTCAGATACGTAGGCAAGTTGTAGCAGATCTTGAAGCTGTTTGAAAAGACATCTGTGCAATTGTTCCTTCTAAGGTAAATATTTTGTAACTAATTAAAAGGTATAAGAAGAAAACAATTGTTCCTGCAAGTAAGGAGTTGTTATATAGTGTATTGGGAGAAACAAATGGTATTGTTTTGTGATTTATATAATGTAATTTAAAAAATAAAGTTGTTCTTAGTGGAATGCCCTTATGGATGTAGTCAGTGTCAGGTAACCCTAATCTACAGACAACTTGTTACAAAGAAAAGCATATCTATAAAGTTGCAAGCTGTTACTTGTACTGTTTTGGAGTAAAGTTGAAGCTAATGGCTTTGGCAGTATTGGTAAATTTGGCAGTAAAACTTCTTACAGTTCTTTAAGAGTTCAAGAAGGAAATCTTTCATTATATCTGTAATGTCTTGGCATAAGTAATACCACACACATTCATCTCTGTATGTTGAATTCATAGAATCATTCTGGTTGGGAGAGACCTTTGAGATCATTAAGTTCAACCATTAACACAGCACTGCCAGGTCACCACTAAACCGTGTCTGTCAGTGCCACATCTACATGTCTTTTAAATACCTCCAGGGATGGTGATGCCACCACTTCCCTGAGCAGCCTCTTCCAGTGCTTTGCAACACTTCTCGTGAAGGATTTTTTTCCTAACATGCAATTTAAACCTCCCCTGGCGCAACTTGAGGCCATTCACTCTTGTCCTGTTGCTTGTTACATGGGAGAACAGACTGACCCTCACATTGTTAGAACCTCCTTTCAGGGAGTTTTAGAGGAAATTGTAGAGGTTCTTGTTCTGTAGACCCTTCACTAGCTTTGTTTTCCTTTGAACAATGTCCTGCTTGTAGTGAGGGGCCCAAAACTGAACACAGGATTTGATGTGTGGCCTCCCCAGTGTCAAGTACGGGGAGATGATCACTTCCCTAGTCCTGCTGGCCATGCTATTCCTGGTACAAGCTAGGATGCTGTTGGCCTTCTTGGTCACCTTGGCACACTGCTGACTCATATTTTTCTGGCTGTTGACCCCCAGGTCCTTTTCCACCAGGCAGCTTTCCAGTCACTCTTTCCCAAGCCTGTAGTGTTGGAGGGGGTTGTTGTGACACAAGTGCAGGACCCAGCACTTGGCCTTGTTGAACCTTATACCATTGGCCTTGGCCCATTGATCCAACCTGTCCAGTCCCTCTGTAGAGCCTCCATGCCCTCAAGCAGATCACTACTTTCCTAATTTGGTGGTGTCTGTAGACTGAGGGTGCCCTTCATCCCCTAGTCCAGATCATTGATAAAAGTATTAAAGAGAACAGGCCCCAGCACAGAGCCCTGGGGAACAGCACTTGTGATCAGTTGCCAACTGGATTTAATTCCATTCACCACCACTCTTTGAGCCTGGCCATCTAACCAATTTTTTATTGAGTGAAGTGTTCAAAAGTACTGGGAGGTGAAATACTCATTTGCAGTCTTGAAGTCAGATGTTTCAAATTCAGGATGTGCACTGGGAGTTCTGTAGTACAGCTAGTGTTGTTCTTGAACAGAGATTTTTGTAATCCCTATTGTTACAATATTTATTGCTTGCCATTGCTCAGCGAAACACTGAGAGTTGTTTCAGGGCTGCAAACCTATCCCTTTCCAAGCCTGCAGTTTACCACTGAAAAGTGTTAACTGCCAGAGCTGTGTTGTGTTGAAGTTAGAGAGTCTGGAAGATCAGAACAGATTTTTGTTGGTTGCTTTGCAAGCTTTGTCTTCATTTATGTGAGCAATGAAGAACCCTAATGCAACCAAGTGCTTCTTAGCCTAGTGATCATATAATCCTTTCAGAAAGACTTTTTTTTTTTTTTAAAAAAAATAAATTAAAACCTCCACAAACCCCACCTGCTTTCTTAGGACTGGGTACTGGTATCTCTATCAGGGAGCTTTCTCTTTAATTCTTTGCTACTTCTCACCATAATCCTTCATAATCCCCCCTGTGTATCACTGGTTTATTATTTTTCCCAGTGTTGGTCTTACCCAGTGTTTTACCCCACAGTATTTAACTGTGTGTCTGTCTGTTGGGTTAGGAGATGAAGTGTGTTCACTAGTGGGTGCTGGTCACTCGGGGACAGAGCAGATATTTTAAAGTGATTCTGCTCCTCGGTGCATACGAGCCTTGTGATCTTTATTTGTTCTTCCATTTGGCATTTTCCTGCTCTGTCCTGGTGGGCATTGAGGCTTATACTTAACATGTACTGAAATTCATATATAGTATTGTTAACGTGTCGTGAAGCCAGAGGAGCTGCTTACATGATGCTGACATCATGGGGTTTTGAGCGTAGAGCTGCTCGTGTCCTTGAAATAGATGCTTCACAACTGGGAGATCTTGTTTCTGTGGATCCATCAAATAAAGTGCCAAATTAAAGGTGGCAAATCTGAATTTGCAATGTTTTTCCTCTGGGTAGTGTGAACAAAGTATAGTGAATAGCATTTATCATGAAACAGTAAATCTGAGTGTAGTGAGTTAGCGATCGAATGCTGGTAGGACTAAGTGCTCTTGAAGGGTGAAAGATGCTTTATCACCTGCAGCGACCTGCGAAGCAGCCTGGGTGGTGTGTTGGGTATTCAGGATGAAAACCAAGCACCTTGCTGGTGCACAAAACTTGACTGGTCAGGTCTTGCTAGCGTGAAAGTTCACACCAGGTAAATTTTAAAATTCTGAGTTTAATACTTACTAATTTATCAGATTATTCACTTCAGCCATTTGCAGAAATTTGAGGTTTTTGGAACTCTTTCTGTGCCCACATTGCCAGTGTGATACAAGCAGGCTATAAACATCCTCATAGTGGTGTGAAATGAAGTATTCAAATTAGCAACCCCTAGCCTTTAAATGGACTGCTCTAAAATCTTTTTTATGTTCTGCATGGTGGATGTTCAACAAAGAATTTATTGTGAATTATTTGGGATGTCTCAGCTCATTAGATGCTGGTATCCGAGTGAAAGGAATACTGCTCTCTGGCATTGTAAAAGTATGTACCAGTATCAATGCTGGCCAGGAGGAGGAATTCTTCCTTCCAGGGAAAATTTATTAGACATACCTCTTTCATTTACATTGCATTCAGATGTTGCTTATTTTACTGTAAATTAAAAGATTGAAGGGAGGGAGAAACAATGTGGGGAAACTCAAAAGCTAGGAGAAATGAGGAGAAATTGCATGCATCATCGGGGAGGTCGGTGTAGAGTTGCCTGCTGTGATTGTACGCTTTGACTTTCTCCACTGTTTCTTCTTAATTTGGAGTCGTCTTCTTGCCTGGACTTTGAACTGTGGTTTAAGAAGGTTTATGAGAACTGTCATTACTTTGTGAAAATTGAGTATACGATCATAAGTGGTAGGTAGCTGGGGTGGGAGTTCCTCCAACTTTCACAGTTTGGAATTTTTTTTTTGATACCATCACTGGCAGTGAAATCAATAGCAGGTCCAGGCTCTATGTATTTGTCATCCTAATGGTATTTTTTTAAAACTTGGAATCTGTTGATTTGAATCTGCACCAGGAGCCTATTGCAAGTCGAGATGATGGCTCTTGTAGAAATAGCAGCTCTTCCCTCCTCAGTACAAGGGACATGGGGAGGGAGTCTGTGCACGGAGCTCGCTGTGGGGACACTACTTGTGGAAGGGACAGAATCTTCTGTGGTAAATGGGTTGGAGCCAAAATGGAGAAAGGGGTTTTTTTGGGGTGAGGTGAGCAAGTGGTCTTTCTCAGAGAAGCTTTGGTAAATGTCAGCAGCAGCAGAAACGGGGAAGAACCTGACAAGCAAGTAGGGTAGCTCCCAAATGGAAAAAGGTAGGATGTTGTAGCCAGGGGCAAGGAATAATAAGACCAAGAAGGATAATCATCCCTCTGGTAACGCCTGTGCTGAACAGGGAAGGAGGTTCAGTTATGGCCCTGCCAGCAGTGCTTTGAAGTGGACCAGAAACTCCTGTAGCCTTTGGACAAAATTTGTGAGAAAGAAGTTGTGAAAGAATTTTTTTTTGCTTAGAAGTTCATTAGAGCTGGGAGAGGGGAAGGGAGAGCAACCTGCCTGCAAGGAGCAGGACCAAGGAGGTGTTTGTGCTGAGTATGAAAAAAAAGACAGGAACCAGGAAGGGAAATGTTTGAAATTTGCAAGTTTGTATGTAATCATGGGAGAGCTGAAAGAAAGTGAAAGTTACTCGAGTGTACATACTTAGGATGACTTGAAGTTAAAGTTAACGTGCAGCCAATTTAACATCCTCATTGAGCTTGTGAAGGGGTTACCATGCTGATGCTGCCATCACTGTGGATAACACAAAAAACCACCCAACCCAGGAAGCCCAACTCCCGCTAAGAAAGATTAGCCTTCCCTGCATCAGCTTTTTGTTTCTTTTGGTTCATGTTCTAGTAGTTAAGGCATTAATAACACCAAATGCATGCAGGCAAGGTCTTTCTATCTCTAGATACTTGCATGCTTTTTTCCCTTCCTCCGTTTGATAGGAATGCTTGATATTCACATCCCTCTTTCTACACAAAAGGGAAAACTGGGGCAGTAGGATGCTGGAGACTCCATTTCACCTACAGATCCCGGTGAAATCAGTAGGAGAAACATACAGAGGTTTTCCTAAGTCTGAGCTGTGAATTATTAATCTGTAATTATTTTAAGAAACATTGGACCTGGAGTAAAAAATCCTGCATTTTGGCTGTCCTTTTCTTCCACCTCTCTGCAAAACAAAACCTAGTAGGTCTTCCCCTCCTCTTGTCAGTTATGATTGTGACTACTCCTTTATAAATTATTGGCATGTTCTCCAGTTAATTCTTTGATGACAATAAAAAGAAGCTTGTATGTTGTTTCAGTGGACAGCAATTGCCCTGGAGTATCTCACTGCTTTTGTGTTGCTGCATTGTCTTGGCTTCCATGATCCCTGCTTCTTGCTTTGTAAATTGATTTTAAAAAGAAAAGTAATTTAATGAGGGACAGAGATGAAGTGTTTTGTTACAGGTACAGGCTTTGTGTTATCTGAGTGATAACAGCTGAGAAGAGGAGAAAGGCTGGAGGTATCTGCTTTTAATGAAGGAGCAGAAGCATTAGAAATAAGACCAGTTTAAAGGATAATAAATAGGATGGTTATAATCCAAGTGATGTAGATTTGCTTTGGGGAGGGGATACCCTTATGATGATGATAGCAAAGTGATTACAAGCCTTGATTTTAAGTGGTAGTGGTGATTTTACTGAAGTTTAGTCAGCGTGCACCCTTGCTTTTACAGCTGAGCTACTGTAGGAGGGAGGGATGGGTGGGCTGGAGCCTCAGTGTTAAGTGAGCATCTAAGCAAAGTGAATCAGTTTACTTTGAATTGTGTCTTTGTGCTGTGCCAGAATGTAGAAGGCCTTCTCTATTTGAGAAAGATGCCGTTTTTCCTAATAGTGTGACCAAACTGCTACACAGACTCTGAAGCAGTAGGTGGTAGGGTACATAAATACTGATTTTTCTTTATCTTTAACTGAGATTCCTGAGCTCTGTCTGTGTGAGCTGAATTCTCTCCCTGACTAAGATACAGGCAGAGGATGAGTGTGAGATGCATGACTGCAGAAACCAGACTCTTCCACTGAGGTTTGTTTATGCTGCTGCTTGCCAGCCTCAACAAACGGCACCAAAATGTGTCATTGCTCAATCTGCAAATAGGTCTGCTGCGATGCAAAAATGTGCTGTTTTTCCTGGTGATTGGTACCTATCTCTGCAGCCGATGCTCTTCCCAAAGGGAAGAAGTGGGCTTTTGTTGTGTTGCCCCACTGAAACACTTACAGAGCACCTGGAAGGTGGGGGGGGCTCTCTGCATCCTGCCCTGGTACCATCATGCTTTGCCTTGTTCTCAGTTGACTGCTCAGGCATTGAGTATTTTATTTATTAATTCATTTGTTAGCAGAGGTATTTAAGTGGGAACAGTTACATTAAGTTTCACTGTTACCTTTTTTTTTTTTTTTTNTTTTTTTTTTGAGACAGTCTCATTGTTTGTCTAGTCACCTGCAGAGTTCTCTGCTGTTGATGACAAATTTCAAGTTGAAGATTTTGCTAATAAAGTGTTTTAGTAAATATTTTAGTAAAAGGGAAAAAGGCTCTACTGATGTGACTGTCCTTTTTTTCAATGAAATTGTGAATTCTGTAGTAATGTCAGGTTGGGGGGAGATTGCTCTTTCAACCACTGAGCCGAGTGTGTGCTGGTTGTTGGAAGGCTTCAAAGTGTTACCACCCTACCTATGTTTGCAGGTGTTTGATGTTTGTGTCACTGGGAGCAGCTCCTTGTGCTACTCTAAATCTGTGCACCATTTAAAGTTTGTAATGTGAGCATCGTTTGTGCTTTTTCACTGGTACCCTGTTTAGTAAACATATCCATTTAGTTAACAGGGAAGATATATAGGATTTGTAAGAAAGCCTAATACTGGAAGCTTTTGTAATCTTGTAGAAGGCACAGGATTTCATGAAAAATTACTTTTTTCGGTGATGTTTTACTTGTACTGCAGAATTCTTCTCACTTGAGGTTATAAAAGTGAGAGTTATTGCTCCAGATTTTCCAGTAGCAGTATTCCCATCAGACGCCATAACAACAGAAGGCGCTAAGCATCCTGCCCATTTTGTTAGAAGAGAGTTCTTTAGAGTTCTTGAGAGGCAATTCTTACTATATTTATACAGCATTATGTTAAATGTACTTTGAAATGAAAAATAGGTATTCCCAAGTCCACTGCTCAAGTACTGTTCTTGCAGAGAAAGTAGGTTTTTCTCCTAAATCTTCTGACACTTGAGAATAGCTGTGAAGTTAAAATAATAATAATGACTATAATAAAAACAGGTTAAAAAAAAGCACAACAAACCAACCAACCCAAAAGCAAAACCAAACCCCCCGAGCACGTATTCCTCACACCCTCCTCCACTCCCCCTGTTCCCACTCTATTCATACTTTTTCTTTTTCCCCCCCCTCTCCAAGTAAAGGAGGCCAGTTCTTTCTAGACAAGTTGGGGGAGACTTGCCTATAATTTTTCTTTCAGATTTTAAAAACATGAGCTTCTTTCAGTCTAAATCAATAAAAAAAAAATAATCTAATGACAGAAACAAATTGTTTTCATGTACTTAAGTTTGCTAGCAAGTGAATAGATCGTTTTTAATGGAGGCAGGAATTTGCAGAAATGGAAGAGGCTGCAGAATATACGTGACTGTTGCAGAGTCCTTTTTGCAGTTCGTCGTGGAGGGTTCCTGGCACCGGTTTTAAACACAGTCTGTCTGTGTTTCAGAGTGAGTTGCCTTCCTAAAGCTCTGTGCTGAAGTGCTATGCTGGCAAGTCCAAATGTGCATGGAGGGACACCAGGAAAAGAAGCCTGAACCCACTTAAGTGGAATGCACATCATTGATTCCTGCAAGAAAAATTGATTCATCATAAGCGTTAAAAAAAAAAAAGCTGAGCTTGTTTAAAATCCAAGTTAGTAAAACCAAAACTGAGTCAGGATGCAATACAAGGCCCATAATCGAAAATTCATGATAACATGGATGCACCAGACTTAATCAAAGCAAGAATTTTATCCTGAAAAAGCCACCTGTGAGGAACAGGGGAAAATTTGAAGAACTGAGGTAGCATTTTACTATCACTCGTCCTTATATTTCCTTTACCCATCCTTGCTACCAGACCTCACGCCACCTTTGCAGTGAGGTGTTTACATTCACGGTCCAGTGCCTCTGACTGTGGATATTTACTGGGGTTTTATTTACTCTTGTAGTAAGCCCTGTTTACTTCTGGTTTGTAAGTTCCAGATGTAAGAAACAAGATGAGATACTCAGTCTGGTCATTTAGAAATATATATGTCAGAAAAGAAAAATACGAATCCTGCAGAAGTTCTTAAAAGCAGACATGGGTAACCCCAGAAGCCAAAGTGCAGGCTGGGTGCTTGTGCAGGTGCTCTGTGTATGGGGGAGCAGTGCCCTGACCCTCCCGGATGAAATCTTTGAGATACTGCTGAAGCCAAACCCTAGGTTGCTATGAAATATGATTTTCTTTGTCTTATCCACTGAACTCAGCTAATTGAGGAAGCTCCCTTATATTTGTTTTGGTTTATGTCATTTTTGTCGTGGTTTACAGATTACGTTATGGAGCAGCTAAAGTCTTGGGTATGGAACAGCTTTCTACACTGGGCAGCAGTAACTGCATTTTAATGCACCCATAGCTACATTTCTCCATCTAACCTTTGTTATTGTAAAGACTCTGATAAATCAGATATTTTTTTTTGGTAAGCATTTTTGGAATGTAATTAGTTTTAAAACTTGTGTACACAGCAAAAGCCGTAATAATAATTCTCTAAGAGTTGAAGTAAGGCAGACAGAGTATTTTATTTGCTTTGTCCACAGATTCACTTCCTGTCATTGTGGAGCACTTGCTTAACTTCCTCTGAAATCTTAATTTGATGAAACTTGTCATTTGTCTGTCGATTTTGTTGCTTTCTGACACCTTTATGAAAAAATAAAATTCCTTCAATGATGCGTGCTACAAACCTCTCTTGTTTTTTGGTGGACGTATATCATTTTCTAGAAGTGTCTGCTATTTCTAATTTTGTTAATTTTAATTTATTTTAGTATTTAAGGTGTTGCAGTATCAACAAAGCAAGTTACCAGAGCAGCTTGGTGTTCTGCAAGCTCCCTTACAAAATAGGTAGGGATTTAAATTTTTTTTTTTGTGTGTGTAAGCCCAAATGCCAGATGATCAAGGCTTCATGGGGGCCGTTCAGAGCATCTGAAGGTCTCTGTGTGAAGTGACACAGAGGCTGGAGCCCTTTGGTATGTATGTGGTGAATACCAAAAGGCTGCTGCAAGTGTGACCAACTTGAGCTGGTGTTGGCAGGAAAGGGAACTTGGGAGCTTGGGTGGTTAGGGGATGCTTCGTCTTTGAAATAACAGGGTGAACGTGATTGCTGGTTGAACTTCCTTAACCTTCTGGAGGACTGCCTTCCCCTTCTGTGTTTTGTACCTTCCAGTAGTGATATGTGAGGAGCTGGTCATGGACGTGGATTCATGATACAAGCCTCAGCAGTGTGTACTGTTGGGAATAACTCCTGTTGTTCTCTGATGAGCAGCAGGGACGTGTAAAAATGGCTTCTTAGCAGCAATGTAGTTTTGGGGCAGTACATTTCTGAGTATATCAGTGACCATTTGTCATTTCTATGGTCACCTGGTTTATTGTGGTTGCAGCATACAGGTTTTTTGTTCCCCCAGAGGTAGCTAGCATGCATCCATGATTTTTGCTGCAGTACCTTTTCCTTGTTCTGCATGGTTGTACTCCTTGCTTGGCAGAGGGCTCGGACAACCCTCTGTAACTTAGATTATTATTTTTTTTTAAAATAAGAGAGGGAAGGAAGTTGGGAAGGATATTTTTACCCTTTGCCAACCTACAGTGAAGTTGTCCACTGAGCCTTCTGTCCTCCCTTACTTGTATGCGTGCCACAGAGGCAGTGTTTGGGAGCAACTAACCTGCAGAGCACCTGAGAGCCAATCAAGGAGACAAGAAAGAGCAAAAAGGAAGACCCAGGTTGTGCTGAGTTATCCAGGAGCAGAGCTTGGGGAGGCCTGGGGTCCTGGGCTTGCTTGATGTGCTTCTATTGCCAGGGACCACCTGTCACCGCACCTCCGGGGAAAGCTGCATTGGCTGCATGTCAGCATGAGGTGTGTGAAGGGCTGGGAACTGTCCAGTGGCATCTCTGGCTTGTGATTTGAGCCTCGCTGGTGCTGTGCTCTCCTAAGGGGAATGTGCTTCCCAATCCAACCTGTTGGGCACCTTTGCCTCTCCTCTGTCCCGTCTGGCTTGGGGCAGCCCTGTCACTGCTCCTATTCCCTGTCTTTGTGGTCATCTGTGCTGCTTGCTTCAGGACGCCAGACTTCTGTAGGTGGTGGGGCATAAATAAATAAAGTATGTCAGCATTAGCGTTTTGCTTTGAAGACTGAACAAGTAAATGCTATGTTCTTAAGTGTACCTCGGTTCTTCCTTCTGCTTTCCAAAGCAGCTGGAAAAAAAATTATATTGTGAATTATAAAATAATTTTAGTCTAGATTTTTTTTTTTTTAAAACCAAAACATTTTCCAGTATTACTTCAACCACAGTAATCAAACCACTTTAATCAGCATAAACAGGAACAGAATAAGCAAAAAAAAAAAAAAAAAAAAAAGAACAGATGGGTGTCTGAGACCTTCATGGTGATGTTTTTGCAGGGGCAGGCAGCACTGTTATGCTGGGGAACGCCACATATGACCTCCAGTTGTTTCTGTCCTGCATGTTATAGCTGACCAAAACTTCTGGTAATAATATGATATTTAAATTCCTTAATTTATCCCTGCTGTCCCTGAAGTCATGTGCGGTATGTCTGAGAGTTTCCCTCTTTTTGTTAACAAATCTGCTCTCTGGTGAAGAGGGAATCATATGAACTAATGAGCTGGCTGTTATATAGACATCTTACGTACAGTGACACGGTTTCATTACTTATCCACATGTGCCAACTTCCCTGTGTCACAGCACAGTCCCTGCTTTATAGCAAAATGACAGTTTTCTGCTTTACTCCTCCCATGGGTTAAAGATCAAATGTATTTATGAACTTCATTTATTTACTTTGCTTTCTGAGTGCTTCTGGTGTAGTTAAAGCTCAAAATTTTGCAAATGCTTGTTATTTGTATTTTACTAGAATAAAACATGGTCCTCTATGCCAAGCTAAAATGCTTTCTGGGGGTGAGCAAGGAAAACAATGCAGATGTGCTGTACATATGTCTTGGCAGAAGACAAGGGCTTTTCATGGTATATCTACCATCACTGGCTGAGCCTGGCAAAACATTCCTGTAGCATATGTATATGGCTTTTCAGGCAAATAATAAACAGAGCTTAATGTGTCATTCAAGTGCAGGCTGAATCTCTCTGGAGTTTGGGGCACTTTCTCCTGGCTTCAGTGCTATTTGAGCCAGACCAATTATGTGGTTGCACGTTTATCTTGGCCTTTCAGAGTAGTCTCATTTGGATTTAGTCTGTAATCAAGAGAGAATGTGAGAAACAGGAGTCTCAAGTAACCTTTCCCAGATCCTCTGTTGCCTTTAAGATTCGAAACGAGAGGCCTATGTAGACAGAAATACTCTAACGTGAAATACAATTAATTGCACCAACTGCCTGTGTCTGAGCTGCACTGTGAAAATTTGAGCTGTGAGTTGTAGTCCAAAGGCAAACTCTGTTTTTCAGAGTTCAGCTGAAACGACGATGAGTTTTTCTTTTAAAGGATGGAATTCTGTTAGTAATGACAAGTTCTATGGATTTTCCCCCTCTTTTTATTTATTATTTTTTTTTTTCCCCTGGGACACTTCAGTGCTGTGCTTAGAGCTGCTTCTGCACATCTTCAAAAGATGGCTGAGCACCACCCACTGAACGGCTTCCTCTGCCCTCCCTCCTGCTTGCCCTGGATGACCCATGTCTCATCCATATAATTGACTTTTAAGGCTTCTTGGTGTGGGACAGAACCCCTCTGAGTCTTTGAAGGGACTGCAGTAGTAGTTGTTTGTGTAACTTCCTCAAACTCTTGCTGCTGATTAGAGTGTACTGTTCACTTCTGGTCTGAGGCCTTTTATTTTCTTCTCTTGGGTTCAGAGGCAGTCAGGAGAGCAGGGGAAGAGAGAGGAGAGGGGGAGAGGGTGCAAAGGCTGCACTTCAGCCTCATCAGAGAAGTGGAAAGTGATTCTCATTTCATTGAGCTTGCATCAGAATAGGCAGTGGATATGCCTATTCCAGAATTGAAAGTGGCTAACTTTATACTGACAGGTTACAGGCACTTCTAACTTGTGGGATACCCTTGCCCATGCACATTCTTCTCTGGAAATAATAAAATGAGTTTTAGGAAATTCAATTAAGTAGGTCAGTATAATTTCAAGTAGATAGCTATAAGATGTACGTTTCCGAGGCAGATGTTCATCTCTGGGAAAAAGCAGGACTCTGGTTCCCACTGAAATCTCTAGCTGCTGTGGTAATGTCAGTAATAAGCTGGGGGTGGAGGAGGAGGTCTCACTGAGCTTCTCTGTGTAACCACACCACCACCACCACGGGCAGGGCTGCCCACACTGTCCGTGCTGCTCCCCAGCTGAAGTTGTGCAGCCTGCACCCCTTGGGAGCTGAGCTGGGGGTGCCCTGTGCTCCCCACCTTAATTCTGTTCCAGTTGAGCATTGTCCATAAGTACCTGCAACCTCACCCGCTTTTGATGCGCACAAAAAAGGGGAGCTCAAAGTACACTTTGCATCTAAATGTGTTTGGATTTTGAGGTGTGAAAAACCTAAAGCAAATGTAATTGGTGGTTTTATTTGATCATGATGGTGTTGTGAATCAAAACACGGACATATTGTCATTTATGACTGAGGTCCAAATTTTGCATTCAGAATATCTCTTTGCAGTGTAATATATGCAGACTTAATTACTTATGGAAATATTTCTGATGTCTCTAGAGATCTTAATTGTTTTAGTGTCACATTTGTCTTTTGAACACATGGGAGTGTGAGAGCTTAAGCACTATTTTCTTTTGTTTGTTTGATATTTGGAAGAGTAGCTATTTTGAAGACATGCTCTTCTTCCTGTGAATCTTGAAAGAGGTGTGTAGTTTATCAAAGTCCATGTGATGGACTACTAAAAATATGAAGTAAGTATTTTCTTCTTAACTTATTAAAAAATTATCTTTAAATCAGTCATCCAGGTAAGACTGATTTAAAAATTGAAGCATACAGATTTTTATTGTATTTACTGTGTAAATAAGAATAAAAATTACCACTTTAAAACATCAGTATGCTAAATTCTAATTGTTTCATGTTGCAAAATATGACACATTCTGGATTAACAGCATAAACACATTTGCTTTTGCTCTTACAGACCAGTGCAGAGAACAGCTTGAATATATTCCATTGTATTGTAGAAGATTGCATTTCCCATAAGAAGCATGAAAAATTCCAGAGTTCAAGAGAATGTGCATTTTTTTCCCTCATCTTTATAATTTAGGAAAACATTTGACTATCAGTATTATATTTGATCTCATCTGATGTAGATACTCAGTCTGAAAAGAATGTTTTGTATGAGTTTGAGAAGTCAGAAAGTTTTGAGTCCAAGGTAATTTAATTTTTTTTTTTTGCTAAAGCTAAGTATATTTCGAAACAAAAATGATTTTAAATAATAGAACTGTCTGGGGAACAAATTTTATGCTGCGTGAAAATAAGTAAGGATTTAGGATTTTTTTACAGCATTTCAATGAAAAAGGACAGCTTTTGTGAAAGCTACTTCCTAAAATGCATGGAGGGCTGTTTTGGAGAGGGAGTCTCCACGGGGCAGGATGCTTAGGTGAGAGCTCCAGCTGCAAGGCCATACTCTGCAGAGCACTCCACAAACCTGCATCTCTTTCAGCCCAAATGTCTGGTGTCTTGCTGACACTGGTGTCTCTGCTAGAAAATCTTCATGTTAAATGAAAGCTTTACCAAACCTGACATTTTTAATTAAAGTTTTATTTTCAAGAAGCTTGTATTTAAGAAATCTTTCTCCTAAGGGTGAGGATTCCTAGTATCTCTAAGCTATCTAAAATATTTCTATTCTTTCAAATGGCAAAATTTTACTCTGTTGCTAATTTTCATGTTGTACTTTGTCTTTCTAGACAGGAAGGGAATTTTCATTCCTAGTGTAATAACTTGCAAGGCATGTAAAAACAGTGAAATGAAATCAGCCTTTTAGAAGATAGGAAGGGTAGAAGTACGAGTCATTAGCAAGCCAAAATCTCATTAGGACTAAATTTTACTGCTCAGTGCAAACCTCCTCATGAAATCCATGCATGTGAACTTGGAACAGAAGTTTGGCCTGGCCAGGGGTGTTGCTGTGAGTCAGTGTCTGATTCAGGACAGCTGTGAGAGCGTAATCCCTCCTACTGCAATACCCTGCGTGTGCTCTTGCTTGTGCACCCCCACCTACTTCATGGTCATGCCATCTATTACATCTACTCATATATGGTTTTTAAATTGAGGACTAAACAAATAGGTTTCTTGCCTCTCCCTATTCTTCAGCGCCAATCCATAAAAATACTGCAAACCTTTGATTTCCTCCCCCCCATCCTCTAGTTTTGAAGGGGCACAGGGCTGTGAGCTGGAAATGCTGCCTACGTGGAAGCTAGCAAAGGCCCCTGGCCAGCTTTATCTGTAGCTTGCAGCCAGTAGATCTTGCTTTGTGTCTTACCAAAGTAAGAGAGTTCATGACCTCTCCCTATCTGAACAGCCGGCTATATATAGGCTAGGATCTTCCCTGGGAATACTCGCAGCAGCCTGCCGGGTAGAGCCGTGGCGCAGCCCAGTCCCCAGTGATGGTTTAGGTGGTGGTGTCACTGCCCTGGGCGCGTGCCTGGCTTGTCCCACGTGTGCCAGGGCTTTCGTCTCTGCACAGCTGCGGGATACTTGTGAAAGCAGCTGTAAGACTTTCTTTTTGCCGAGTTGAAGAATTCTCCACTGGAAAGCAAGCCCCCTGTTCCTGGAAAATGAAAATGCATCTTCAGGCTCTTAAAAAGGATTTTCTTTTACTTAATATTTCCAGTTGTGTAAGAATGCATAATTCTTCTTCCAAATCAAAATAGAGCATGACAGAAATCTGAGAATCCAAACACAAAAGTCTTGTGTGGTAGATTTCCTTTTTAAGATCAGCATTCTTGGCTTTAAGAACTGGAGAGTAGGTTTTGTATACAAGAGTATGTGTATCTATCTATCTATCTATATATGTGTGTGTATATATACAAGGTTTTTATTTTGATTCTTGCAAACTTCTGTCAGTCCAGACATATCTCTATTTTAAAAGTACGAGGGATTTAATGTAGAAGAGAGGAGATATAACAAAGACCCCTTGGTTGCTAGGGCAAAACTTGCAAAGCTAAGTTAATTCATTTGAAGTGTTTTGCAAAAATACGTGGATGGAGGCTTGTGGTTAGATGAAATGGTTTAAAGCTTCAGTTAGCTTGATACAGCACTGGCTGGGGAGCTTTTAGCATGTGCTGTCTAAAACATATGCCAGAACAGTCAAAAATATTTTAATATTTTATTCTGTTTCTGTTCATCAAGCTCTTTTCTTTTTGCTCTACTACGTTACAGAAGAGCAAGCAGCTTTTTCTCTTTAGTGAAGCCTGAGACAGTATCTTAATGTACCTAACAGCAGCATTGGTTATTTTTCAGTTAGCAAGAGATGCTTGCAGCTTCTCTGCATTTTGGTGGGGCACCAATTGGAGAGATCTCTGGTGAATAATATAAACAGATTTTCAGAAAAAAAAAAAGGTATAACTTCTGAAAATCTGTATGGTTTTTTTTTTCCTACAGCTCATTAGGGTTTGCTGCTTCTTCTTAGTCTCAAATATACTGTATTTGTTTTAAAGTAGTTACAGAAAATAATAAGCTGCAATATTTAAAAAATAGTACTTAGTGAACTGATGAGCTGTGCATGAATGAATAATATTTTTAATCTAATTTTAAGCAATCCTATGTGAAACTTATTTTTGTGGTTAGTTATGAAGAATTCTCATATATTATATATATATGTGTGTATACATATAATAATGCTTTCACATTGAAAACATTTTTAATAAAGTCAGTTTCTCAAAGCACATAAACAACGAGGAACTGGAAGTTTCAAACTCAGGTTCAGCCAAGTGGAGGATACTCTCTAATTTTTCTAGCAGAAGAGAAGAAAGATAATGACTTGGGTTTTACAGGGCTTGAAGGTATAATTCTAGGTGGAATATTATGGTGCATTTGAGCATATTTGTAATATTGCTACTCTGCAGGCAATTGCAGTCATTTCTCTGTGCCTTCTGCCAAAGTTGACTTTGTTACAGAGATGGAAATTTCTTATTTAGGCCGTAGTGTAAGTTATGACTGAGAACACCAAAGTGTCCTATCGTTCTTTTAGTAATCAAAACTTCTAGAGATACAAATTGTGGTGCCCTGAGCTGGAAATTATTAAGCAGTTTTTTACAATTTCCTATATGATATACTTACAGCTCAATTGAGAAGACTTGAAGGTTTACCTTTTGTTCAAAATAGGGCTTGGCATTACTTCACTGGTTTTAATGGTTATTTTTTCTTGCTTTTATTTCTGGTCAAGAAGACTAGCTGGTTTTGCTTGTCTCTTAATAAAGTCTTCTGCTTTAATTTTGACGAGTGCGGACATGCTGCTAGAGATTTAAGCAATTTTGAAAGATGTGTAATGGGTTAGAGTTCAGTGTGCTGCTGTAGGCTGCTCCCCATTGCCTGAGGTCACAAGGGAGAAGATGACTAAGGAAGTAAAAAGAGGTCTTTAAAGCTAACCCGTGTCTTCCTGTGTTAGTGGATTCATTTTCAGGGCTTAACTTGGTGAGGTTTGCTTGGAAGGGCATTAATGCAGCTAAGTCTTTTGGGGGTTTTGTAATCTCGAGTTGTAGAAAATACTGGAAGGGGTATGCTCTGAAATAAGGGTTCCCCCTGGATAGTTGTCATGTGTGTTTGCTTTAACATCTTGGGAATGCTCTCTATTTCTGTTACTGGCCAGATATGGAAGCCATGGTTAGCCTTAAGTAAATGTGGATGATGGAAGAGAAGAGTGGGTTGTGAGAAGCCAGAGGAAGAGGGAAGGTTGTTGTGCACCCAGCAGTTGTGAGAAGCAGGTGATTTTTGGTATTTATGCCAAACTCTGGAATTGGAAATGAAATTTAGGAGGGATTTTGGAAATGAGGAGGTTCCCTGGTAAGTTGAGGGTTCAGGGCAGGGAGAGGAGTTAGAGTTTTCCTGTTATGGTCTATCTTCACTACTCAAAGAGTATGGGTGTGGGATTCTGGTTTCTGGTGGTCAAAGTAGGTCTGTCTTCAAGATTAGACCAGACCTGAGCTTAATTATTGATTTGAAAAAGAACATTTTTTCAGATTTGTGAGGAGGAACTGTGACTGATGACCTCTGAACAAAACATGGATGTAAATTAAAATAGCAGGAAAAGTGAAATGCGAAGCTGGAAGCGCTCAGCATTAGTTATGTCTGTATTTTCCTGGTGAGGTCCCCAGCCTGCTATGGTCCTCGTTGCATTTCTTAAAGATGGTAATACTCTGCAGCACAGTCAGACAATAGGAGTACAGCTATAGTAAACCTAAGGTTACCTTAGGATCAATTTTTTCATAAGAAAGTCTTTATCTTTAAAAGTTATGAATACATTTGAAAACAAAACAAATAATCCTTGAGATTACAGGTTTTAGGAGTTTGGTTTTAAGGTATTTTCCCTCCTTCACCCTGCTGTGGAGGGCTACATTGCAGTTCTTGTTTTGGATTAGCAGTAATCTAAACTCTGAATTCAAACAGATTTACAGATCTGTTTTATTTAACCTTATAAAATAATCATGATGGTAGGAGTTGAGTTTATGTAGTGGTTGTTCTCAGAGTTTGAAAAAAATGCTAGGCATGTTTAGAAATGAGTGACTACAAACTTAAATCAGTACCACAAGAAGATATGAAATTACACAGCTTCAAACAGATTGGGAAGTTTGGGAAAGTAATAGCTAAATATTGTTGCAAAAAAATTGTTCCCAAGAGATGAAAATAAGGCCTGTTTTGGTTAACAGATCTTGAAAAGTATTTAACAGATAAACTACAATGATTGTTTCCACATTGCTTTTGCAGATGCTAACTGGAAACCAATTTTCCTTGGTGGGTATGACACAGAGGCACCTGTGTTTGTGTGCAGGTGTATGTTAAACAGAGATACTGCTCCATAGGTGTTTGATCACATCAGACCTGGGTGAGGTGGTGGAGTGATGGTGTGCTGGGGTCCTCTGGCCTCATGTCAGCCTACTTAGGCAACACAGAAAGCTTTTTGTATGAGCTATAGTGTGCACATAGGTGTGGAGAGCAAAGGCAGGATAACTATGGTTATAGTACTTGGTGGAGTTTTTTAGGGCTCGGTGGAAACTCCTCAGTCCCACACTCGCTATTAACAGGATTTGCCTACAGCATAAATCACTAGAAATCCTCCTCATATGTGTTCTGGGTCCTAGGACCTGGAGTTGATCTGTAGGTGTTTTTCAGCATGTCACTTTTTATTTGTGCCGTATACCACCTTGCTCCAACAGATGTAGGTGACACATTGCTTCACCTGTAAACCAGACTGTGTGGGCAGCAAACAGCGCCCAAGCAACCTGCTGCTCATATGTGCTATGGTGCAGGAGTGTGGGGGGTCACTTTCCACAGGCACCCTGCTTGCAGCGACTGCAGAGGAGGCAGGAGAGCTCGTGGGTGCCCCTGTGCATGGCTAACTGAGTGGCAGGGGAGGGTGAGGTGACTGGGATGCTAAAACTCTAAATCCTATTAGAAATGTAAGGTATCATAGCTGACCTAAATTGAGATAAAACTTGCCTGTGATTCATGTAACTTGTGCATTCCTTCCACATGGTTCAGCAAAGCTGTTTAGATTGCAAAGTTCTACTTACCAAGCCTTGGCTTTAAAGCTCCCAGGGGAATAATACAGTCGTCAGAACAGAGAGTGGCATTTCATATTTTTTCTTAAATTCGTAGTTTACAGCATGTTGGAAATGTGAGGCACTGTGTATAATAAAGTTTTTGCAACTCTCTCTATATATTAATCATTGCTTAGGGTTCACATACACAAGATTAATTGACTGTGCCCTCTTGGAAGCGTATATCAAAATTGGTCGCTTCCATCTTTCACGGTGCTTCATACCAATTGCCCCCAAATGGAATCTCATTTCCAGTACATTTCTGAAATAAATTATGCTCTTCATCTCATGCTGGATGTCACTACGGCAGACAACTGTATTTTGACCCTCCTAAATCTGCCCATGAAACATTTTGCCAGACTCACATTTTTTTGTTTGATCAATATAGATCAATTTTGTACATGTCAGTCTACAACATATATAACTGTATGTACAGACATACATATGTGGATGATTATTCCAGTAGAATCCATTATTTCAGCCTAAATCTAGTACTGAATGTGAAGAGCTATCATAGTGGTCCAAAAAACCAATGAATGCTTAAATCCAAGCAATGCTGTAATGATGGGTGGAGGTAAGAGAGAAGCTCTGGGAAGCAGCTGAAAGCACGTCTCTCTTTTGTCAAACTCACCATGGTTCAATTGTCAAGATGCGATCCAAAGATGTTCTACATTTCTTCAGCATTGTTGCCTGAATTCTAATGTCTTTGCATAGAAGATTGTGCACCATTATACCCAGTACATTTCACTTCATATTCATGAGCTACGGACTTGATTACTGTACTTAATATCTGTCACCTGGAGTTAATATTAATAATTACAAATTGTAATCAATAAATTATTTTGTTGCATTATTCGTTGTATTTAAATGCAGATTATGGAATAAGCTCTGTATTACAGCAAAATAACCTGACAAGGGCACATTTTTTCTTACCTTACTTGTGGATTTAGTACACTTGGAGTTTGTGGCAGGGCTTGGCTAGATGTCTAGGATTTTCCTACAGAGGAATAAATCCCATGTAAAAGTTTTATTTTGCAGTTTAGACAGAACAGTGTTATTCAGTGCTCACACCATGAATATGAGGGAATTTAGATATACAATGTCACTCCACTAAATACATTTTTCTGAAATATTTAAATTTTCTCCCCCAGCAAACAATGTAATTGTGCACAGCATAAACAATCTGTAATTGTGGTGAAAATGGGTCAATCTTTCATTGCCAAATGTAAAGCTTTATTCTTCATTTATAAATTATCAAAGTTGGTTGCCACATGCGTTCTAGAGGCAGCCCAAAATAACTTCCTTTTTTGTGGGTGCTTGACTTGATGCTAATAGCAGAATTCAGGTGTTGGTGATGTGCTCAGGAGCCTGGACCTGCCCTTTGGTGGTGGCACCTCCTGGTGGTTAGAAGGCTGTGTGCTGTGAAGAAATGTCACTAAAGTCATTAGATTTGATAATGAGCAATGTTTTTAGTGCAATATGTGTGGAACAGGCCACCAGGAGCCACATGAAATGCAGCCAGAACTCGAGGACCTGAGGATGTTGGGCCATAGCTCGCTGAATAGGAGCCAGCAGTCTGCTCAGATGGCCAAGAAGACCAACAGCATCCTGGCTTGTATGAGAAATAGCGTGACCAGCAGGACTAGGGAAGTGATTTTCCCCCTGTACTTGGAGCTGGTGAGACTGCATCTTGAGTATTGTGTTCAGTTTTGGGCCCCTCACTACAAGACATTGAGGTGCTGGAGTGTGTCCAAAGAAGGGCAGTGAAGCTGGTTAAGGGTCTAAAGCACAAGACTTATAAGGAGCGGATGAGGGACCTGGGGTTGTTTAACCTGGAGAAAAGGAGGCTCAGGGGAGACCTTCTCGCCCTCTACAACTCTGTGAAAGGAGGTTGTAGCAGGGTGGGGGTCTGCCTGTTCACCCAAGTAAGAAGTGATAGGAGAAGAGGAAACCGCCTCAGGTTGTGTCAGGGGATGTTTAAAAATACACAGCACGTAAAAGCATTGATCTAAATTAATTAGTGATATGATTTCTTGTGGATTGGTCTAGATTGCTTCTAGGTAAAGTGGATGAGTTAAAAAAAAAAATCCACACTTTCATGAGGCATAGAGGTAACACATTAATAGGAAGAACTTGCATATCCTAAGACAGTACTTTGTCTAGAAAATTGTAGGATAGGAAAACAGGAAGGATGGCTCTAGAGTACATTTTCTTGTCAGAAGAGCAAGAAATTAATATATGTGTTTGAAGGTTTATGCAAACTGTGTAGTGGCTGACAGCCAAAGTAAATGTACCCTTTTTAATACCAACCTTTTGCTGTTGCAAAGCAAGATCCATCAGTTCCTTGATGCTTTTTTTGGTACTCCAGTAGTAACACAGCACAACTTGATATGTAACAGTATTCCAGTGGTTTACTGAACATATTATTTGAATTTAGTGGGGTTTAGGAGACATTTAATTGCTGCAGTGGCCGACTCATTGGGCTCATTTTTTTGACTATCAAACTTCTAGGCTGGGGACTGAAATGGATAGTGTAATGTGATCAGTTTTTAAGTAAATCATTGTTATTGCTAAGAGTGGACATGCCTGATGCATGCAAAACCTAGTATTGCTTTTTTTTTTTTTTTTTTTTACTTAAAAAACACCTCTTCCAACATTTCAGTGTCTCAGGAAGAGTGATATTGGCCAGATGTTCAGATTTTGTCTTGGATGGATTTCTGGTTAGAGCCCTCTTAGTGAGGCAGGGAAAGCACTGGTGAGTGTTAAAAATGAAACAAGATGCTTCAGTGACCAGACTTACACATTTTTCTCTTTTTCCTAGCTGATTTGTATCAGTATATATCCCTTGAGTGAGGACATTGTATACACACTTGTATGTTTGAAAAAATTGAATCTGTGACCAAACCCAATTCTAATGGCATGATTTAACTTCCCTGGGTGTGAGTCCCTATTTCCCAGTAATACAAAATGCTTGAAAAATTAACTTTGGGGTGGTACATCCCCAGAACAAAGAGCAGTTTTAAAGGTTAAGGAAAAAAAAAGATGAAAGGGATGAAGCTTATTTTCTATTGTACAGCATTCAGCTCTTTTCTGTAGGCTTCTGTAGCTCTCTGTAGCCCTGTTTTTCTTGACTTCATGGGACAAAGAGCAAGGTGGCCTAAATATGCTCTGAAATTGGTATGAGAGGAGTGATTGCAGATGGAGTGTGGTCCGAAATGGAAAAAGGAACTGTCCCTTCAACTCATCCCCTGGTAACTTAAGAGTTGTTACAGGTATCAGTTGCTTTCTGAGGCCTACTGGGCTACTTCAGTTAATGTTAAGTATTTTGCTGGCTTGTGCCCTTGCAGAGATGGCGAATGTACTTATGTTTCATCACTACTGCCAACTGTCCATGGTGCGGTGTCAGCATACCTTAGAGACAAACGTCTTTGTAGCTGATTTTCCCCTGTTGCTGCTGCTGCTGTGTTACGCAGCAGGTCTTTGTGCCTGAAATTTGAGGAGACGGGTGATGGGAAGGAGATGCAATTCAAGCCCAGGGACTTGTTCTTGCCAGCTTGTCTGGCTGAGGAACGTAACTGGAAGCCAGCTGACATTGCAAGCGTTTGTGGCTTTCCTTTGGCACCTGATTGCTTATTTTGACGGTTCTCTCCTGCAGCACAGAGCTAGACAGGGAAATGAATGAATTCACTGGCAAATTTTCAGATATATTAGTTTTTTATTAACCATTATTTTCCTTTCAGGCTGTGTTAACACACCCAAGTGCTGTATGCTGCTGAACAGACAAGCCGAGTACACACCCCAGCCTGATGATTTACTTGGTTTTGATCTATGTGTACTCTTTTGCTACAAAAGCTTTATCTGATCTCAAAAGACTCAAAACAGTGAAGATAGCCACCATGATTCCAGATAGTTTTAAGCAGAAACTAAAAATATGTACTTGATTTCCCTTTAAATGAGAACTTATATTGACAGACTTGGATTTGCTTCTGCACTTCTACTTGTCCTGGTGACAAGTCCATTTTCCTTTGAGAATTACACAGAAATACTTGTGACTGTCCAGTTGACTGTATTTTTAAAAAATCATTTAAGATTCTATGTACTGAAAAAGATCTTAAATCAAAAATCTATAAATGATGTCTAAACTTAAATTATTTCCGTTTTAGAAAGATGATCTGTGATAGGCACAGAGAGTGTGCCTATCAACACACTATGAGCTCAGCTTGGCAAAGTCAATCTGTTTCCCCAGGTACTGCTCTGTGGTAGGAAATACTCTTCCTATTTTGGCCTGGAGAGATTAGAGAAAATATAGGTGTGTGTGGGGAAAAAAATCTGGTGTATGTGATTTCAAGATGTGTAACAAATTGCAGTGGCAACTACAGTTGGTCTGTAGCCAGCTGAAAGCTGCAGTTGGGAAACCCGAGTCGTTACAGTGCAAGGTAAGAAGCACAGACACCTCCTGGGGAGGGCTTGTCCTCTCCCGGTAGCGCTCTCTGGGTGAGCTTCAAACCAAGTACATGAAATGACCCTCAACATCCCATCCCCAACTCCGTATTTGTAACCATGCAGATAAAGTAGTCTTCTTGATGCTTTGGGATATCCTCCCAGAACTGCCGCCACCTGCTCCTGGTGGGCAGGGGAGGTTGAATCACAGCAGGGAGCATAATTGATAAACACTCGGTATTGTGAGGCGGCTTTTCAGGAGCCTGATTTTCTGCTTTCTGCTAAATAGATGGCTGCCCCCAAGAAGTTTGTGGTGCTCTCTTTTATGAT
This sequence comes from Brachypteracias leptosomus, assembly GCA_013401335.1. Classification (NCBI taxonomy): domain Eukaryota; kingdom Metazoa; phylum Chordata; class Aves; order Coraciiformes; family Brachypteraciidae; genus Brachypteracias; species Brachypteracias leptosomus. The sequence continues at coordinate 87,663 of VYZX01017684.1, forward strand.
ATGGACAAAATATTTTGAAGAATAATGTTATTTATTGTAACTTTTAATGTTGAATGTTTATCTACACTTTTGGAAAGGGTACCTTTTTTCCAAAAAGCACGACACCTATTTAGGTCTAAAGGAATAAGAAGTCTTTCTAGGCCATTAGTAGTAGCACACTCCAGTATCCATTCCTGTTTCTAGATACCGTTTTCCACATATGGTCTTTGTTTCCATTATGTGGAGACATAAAATTGTTAGCTACAGAATACTGAGTGATGCTACTTAAACTAATGATTTTCTCAGTTTTTCCTTTGTGCGTTTTAGAAGTCCTGTTGTACGGAATAAGCAGAATATGAATGGCTGCATTCTTACTGCCTCTGTAATGTGCTCTTACTCCCACTCTCAGTGCTGGTGTTCTCTTAGCAAATATTTATCTTCCATTATAGAGGACTTTGGAGCAGAAAATGTAGTGCTCGTGAGTTTAAATTATAAGTACATTTATAATCATAGTCAAGTAGAAGTTAAATGGGTGTACACAGGAAACAGGAGATCTGACTTGCTTAGACTTGAGCTGAGTGATGCAATATTTAAATGAGGACATTATAAATCAGGTTGAGCATTATTTCTATCCTTGTATTCAGTGAAGTGAACTTGCTAGTTCTTCTGCATGAACTAGTGAAAAAGGCATCTATACAGCTTTTACAAAATGATTTCACATTGCTAATTTACACATTGGTGGAGCAGTGTAGTTAATGAATTTTCTATCAAAGCATGTTTTTATATCTCTAATCTGCATTGCAGATTTGGAGAGTGTAGTACCCTTTTACACAATCATACTAATGAGAGAATAGAAATGTGACTTTGTTTTGTTAACAAAATGTGAAAAATTTAACTGTAATATACATATTCAAATTTTGGAACAGCAGCGAAGTGTCTAACTCTGGGATGTTTTCTTAAGACAGAAAACTCAGAAGCAGGTTTCTTAAAGCTTGCTAGTAATTTAAAATTTTTTATTTAGTATTTTTTTTTCATCTTTACAGAAACTGACTTTTCTAGATTTAATATATTTTGCACTTTTCTTGTTTTATAACTGGAAGACGTTTTCCTTTTCACTTGTTTAAGCACCACATTACACATGCCCCGAGCAGGTTGTCTCTCTGAGTGTAAGTGTTGGAACCAGTCCCTCAGTTGTGAGACCTCACTTGAGAGCCCTGTGCTGCCACCCGGGGAGGGTGACCCCGAAAGTATTTTGGTTGTCCTGAAGGAGTGATTGGACCAGTTATAATCCCACAGATGAAGTTGTGTAAACTCCAGGAAACTCTGGAAATTGCTGATTTCCACTTTATGACTCAGTAACTGGTCTAAACCAAAACAGTATTTTTGACTGCTTCAGAAAGTGCTTGCAGACTGTGTTACTGTATTGCATGGGGAATTGTGAATATCTATTTATTGGCTGCAGTCAAGAAATACAACTTGACCAAAGTGTGAATATAGATACTCTTGTAACATCAATGTAGTAGTACCTGAACTCAGAGCAGTGTTAAGTTTGGTCCAGTTTTTTTTTAATTTAGAAAACAGTGCATATGAGCTGACTCTTATACAACATATGTTCATTCTAGTCAGAAGACAGAATAGGAATTTAAATGTGAACATTTATGCAGTTTGGGTGTTTTCATGTTGTTTCATTGGTTAATACATGGAATTAGTTGTTAAAATTTGGAACCATAAGTAACTGTGGATTTTCTTATATAATTACCTTCAATTTTTTCTTTGAATATTTTTTAGTATGGTGTAACTAATCTCTGCAAAATGTGAGTACTCCCCTTCCCCTATGACCTTTCTTCTGTCCCCAGCCTACCCCACCAAATCCTTGATTTATGTGAAACCTTTAATAGAATAAAAGGGCCTCAAGATGAGGACTACTCTGTGAAGTTTGGAGAGGGCTTTAATGAGAAGTTTCATTGTTATTTCATATTTACTTACAAATCCTGCCAGAGTAAATTCTTGCCAAACTAGTTTTATATATTTCTTGTCTGGTCTTGCTAATGTATTGTTTTGTATCAGGACCTTGTCTGACAGGAAAAACGACCAGAGCAGTTCAGGCTATGGCACAACAAATAGGTGATGCAGGAAAAATGAAGTCTATCTAGAACTACTTATGCAATATCGAGAAACTCTTAAAGGAACTAATTAGCAAAAGTGATGCAGCTTATGTATCAAAGCTGTTTTTAATGTAGATTGTACATGCTGAAATAACACAATAATGCTTTAGAAGTGGACGTTTCTAGTATTGATTCTGTAATCGTGCTTTCTTACATTTGCCTTAGAGGTGGAAAATACTTGTGGTAGGAATAAAAAAAAAGGATATGGGAATATTGAAGCTGTAGTTTCAGTTTGAATGCTGTTTATTTTGATGGATGTAGTCAAGTCACTGAGCCACTACTGCAGTTACCTGTTTTATTGTTTCCATTCCTCAGTAAGAAGATGGATGCAAACAAAAATGGTGAAGTGTGTGACATGTGAGGGGTCAAACTCTCTTAGAGTCTGAATTAGGATTTTCTGTTTCTGATTTTGCAGTGAAACCTGGCTTATGGTTCAATTCTGACTTGGACTTGAGATGGACAAATTAGCAGAGGAAACCTGAATAAAGACCTTTAGGAGTGCAGTATGCTTTGTAACTTGTCAGTTTGGTTGTGTCTTCAAAGCCTAGGTCTTCCCAACTGTTTTTCAGTCTCTGGTGTAGATAGGAGAGGCAGAGGAGATTTTTGTAATGTGCTTGGAGGATGAGGAAGGGTCCTCTTGAGCTTTTAGTTTGAGAGCAGTGTTTACAAAGGCACCTCTTCAACAGACTTCTCTTTAGAACTTGTTTGTTAAGGAACTTTGAAGGATTTCTGGTGTACACAGAACGCTTTTTCCAGGCCTGTCTGCAAGTATTAGTGGACTAGTCAAACTTAAAAAAAGTTTATCTTAGTATTTGCATTATGGACCTTTTATAGCAGAGTAAATTTCTGTATTACATAGCTATATATGTGCACTTCTGTATGCATGACGATGTGAATAACATAGTACTATTTTTAATTGTTCCGGTGTTTTTACTTTTAAAAAAATGGATGCTGAATTTTCTCCTATAACGTGCTACAACAGTAAGTGCTGTTTGAGGAAAGGTCATGTACTAGGAAAATAAGTTAATTGTATATTAAATACTTGCTTAGAAGAAATGTAAGGTAATGATATTTAATACTTAAGAGAAATTAGAGAGAAATATCTGCAATTTAATTTCTCAAATGACTAGCCTAATGACTGTAAAATGTAATTCTGAAATTCGATCATCTGATGATGATGATTTGCAGCAGTATTTAAGGTGGATGTACTTAACTGTGAAACCTACTTCATTGCTTGTGTATCAGATTTCTCCAAAATCTTTGACCTATGCTTATATATCACATGCAACTAAACAGAATTCTAGGATATTAAAAATAAGATGAATGTCCCTTAATGTTCTTTCATGTAGCATACTGTCCAAGATTTCATGCAGCATCTCCTGTCAAGATTTAAAATGATATATGGATTTAGAGGGATCCTAGTGATCCCATTTCTTGTCCTGTCCTATCCTTTAAGAATTCAAATTATTTGCAAGTTCCTTAAGAGTGGAGGAGGTTTTTGGTGGTGGGTTTTGTTTTTTTGGGTGGGTTGTGTGGGGTTTTTCTTTTTTTTTTT